>JAMKCH010040783.1:0-13308 GCA_023653785.1 Ophioderma brevispina | reverse complement strand
GCAATAAATGTGTTATTCGCAATGATTTATGCACGAATATTGCATTCGTAGATAACAATTTAATTCACGAATAAAACATTAATTCGCAGATTAACATTAATATTCACAAATAAAACATTATTTCGTGGATAAACATTGAATTCCGCATAAAAATTTTCAACGAATACACATTGATTCACGAATAAACATTAATTCGCCAAAAAAACCCATTTTAATTCTCAAAAAAAACATTTAATTCACAAATAAGACATGTCTTCATTCACCAATAAAACAAATCACAAATAAACTTTAATCGTGGAACTGATAACATTTATTGCACGAATTAAACTTTAATTCGCGAATAAACATCATTAGCGAATAAAACATTGTAATTCACTAAAACAATTAACGAAAACCCTTGATTTCGTGATAAACATTTAGTCGCCGATTAAACATTTAATTCACCATTATTTAGCATTTTATATTATACTTTTATAATTCAAACAATGACCCATGATATACATTCTACACTATATGTGGCAAATGTGGTGCCATGTTTGATGTTTTAGAGCTCCTACGGCAACTGTTACACAAATTTGACATTTTGGGGATAAACCTTGTTGAAACATTAACAACGTTGGTTTTTTTTTTTTTTTAAGGTTTAAGGTTTATTCATTAAGGTATTTGTATTATTATATTAATTATCACAATGAATGTTTGATGAGATTAATGTATTTGTTGGTTTACTGAATTTTATGTAAAATTGGCTAAATAGCAGTTTTGAGAAATGTTCCGATGCATGATTGGCATAACCTGATAATATGTCAATATTACCAGTTTTAAGAAAGAATATATTTAGTATCATATTTCTTTGATTGCACATGGCAATACATTTGAAAAATAATAGATATAAAAGTATAAACACCGCTTTCTTGCTAATCTTTATGTTATTTCGCTTTCACTTTACAACGTTATCACCAATTTCAGTGGAATAAAAAACCTACTCACGGCCATTAAATCACAAATTTTTCACATATCGAATCCAAATATAGGGCCTAGTTTTTTTCCCCAAATTCACAATTTTAGACATACCGGCTGGCATTTTTTCCAAATTTAATAATTCATAACGACAGTCCCGCTTCACACAGAATACGTTAAAAGTGGTCGTTGAGAAGATTGTTCACAATTTTCTGTCCAGTTTGTAATAACCTTTTAATACTGTTTAATGCGAGGACCGTTATGGGAGTTTATCATGCCCCAAATTTTGAGAATATTTATTTGTTATATTTCCCGATAAATCGACATTCATTTTGCTAAAACGAACAATTTAATTATCATTCAACTTTTAAACAATAGCGACAAAACGGAATGTGCATATCGGCATAAAACTATTAACACTTTCCCTGTCAGTGGAGGTATGATTACTACCCTGGGAAAAATCGATAGCTGCTTTGTGCTTAATTACAGCTAATTCATTGATAACTGTATTTTCTGATTTATTTTTCTATTTTTTACTTTTTCCGGAACGTCCTGGCCCCTTTGTTCAAAGGCTATTCTGTGTAAAGCTGGGTCTCCTCTATCGATGTTTATTGAGTAGCGAACCTACAAAATTTACAATGAAAGGGTCAAATTTGAAGTACCGCCGGCACTGTAATTTGATAGGTGCACCACACAGCTCAAATACACACGAAATGCATATGACGCCTGGCCGTCACTGACACAACGCTGTCCACACATCCAGTAAAATTGCATAATGTCTTGCTCTGGCCTGCTCTCAATTTCACACCATATCGGCAAAACAGTTGGTGACTAGGTTCCCTGATTGTCGTACATTCATAATATATAATTCCAAGGCTCCAAATGTTAAATTTATACGAAAAATCGAACGGTTTGCATCCGAATGTCCGATGAATTGTCAATTCGCTTCCAGTGTGAATTTTTTAGGCGAAGCGTGACTTACGGTTAATCATACGAGCGGGGTGCGCGCCAAGTAGACAGACTTTGATCCAAATCTTGGACTTGGCACGATCAGTTTTGTAGAGATGGCCATATGGTTTGCATGTCTTTTGGGGTTTTTGGGCAGATTTTGCAAAAAGGTTAGCATATATATTCTTGAAACGACATGCAAAGAAGTTAGCACAAAACTAGAAAAATATAGAAAGTCTCAGGGGGTGCGTGGACGCTTATTTTTAAGGAGGGGAACCATACAATCAAATAACTTTGACATGACTCGTTTTTTAGGCCCAACAAAATGAGGTCTTATTTTTCAAGGTACGACTGCAGTGCAGCTTTCATGAGTATAATTAGAATTCAATCTGGGTCACTTCTAGCCAGGTTCCCAGGGCAAAAGTGTTATAACATTATCTTTTGCAGATGTTGGCGGTGTTTCAAGACACACCGTGTGGGAAGTTCCACTTCCTTCGACCATATTCCAGAAGATTGTTTTGTTTTGCTGGAAAAAAACTCTGGCAAGTAAAGGGGGGTGACCCTATGATTGGTGCCTATTTTTTCTCTCTTTCTTCCTAAAGCGAAGTTATATCACTTAAAACATTGATACAAAATGGAGTTCCCTGCTGAGGATAGTAGAAGCAAATGTTTACTAATAGGCCCATTAGGATAGTATAATAATCAGAGCTTTCTGTTCAACACGTTATTATATCAATATATTTATTATTTTCCACAGTTGTGGTCTTAAAATACTATAGAAATTAAACATACATTTTAATTTTACATTTAAAAATTATCCAATTAAACAGAAATATACGTATAAGTGTGTTTTAATTAATGTGATAGACCACATTATGGAAATGAGACTTTTTTGTTGTTAGGCAACGAAGAATCCTGGGTTTTACTTTTCACTGAGGTACGGGAGAGCGTTCATTATTTTACCGGAGGGGGGGGGGGGCGGGAGCAAACGAGGGGGGGGGTATAACTTTTTAAGATTTTAAAAGGGGGGGTTATAACTTTTCAAGAAATGAAAGGGGGGTTATAACTTTGTTACCAATATTTCAACTCAAATTTTATTTTGAAAGCATGGGAAAAAGTAAGTTCTTGAGTGAACAAAAAAGACCGGTGAGATACAAATCACAAGATAAACAATTTTTACAATAAAATACTTGATATAGTAATGTAAAATTGAAAGAATAGCCTCGCCTTTTTTGACTTAGGTTATATTTTTTTAATTATAGTGGATTGATGAACGGCTTATGAATATAAACGGAGCAGTGGCCGAGCTTTGCAAAGTGCTTTATGTGTCAAGTTACCCCTCCCCGATTTTCTTAGTTTTTAGCTCAAAAACATGATGTTTTGACCAAAAAAAAAAACACACAATGCCACCAAAGTTTTGACCACAATCATCATTTTTTAAAATTATTTATTACTATCTTTCGAATAGAAGTGGTTGCATTTTGTTGTACGAGAGGAGGGGGGGTGCGGGGGGGGGGGGTGAGGGGTGTGTATTATTTTGCAGTCCAAACCGACTCAATAATACTACACATAGCCGTCCAACGAAAATGAATGTATTGGGCTATTAAAAAAAAAACTTTCAGGTCTAATATTATATCTGAATTCAGATTGCGGATGGGAAAACCAAACAATGTAATTTTTAGTGCATAATATAGAGTATGACCTAAAAGCTATTTTCCATCTCAATTCGAAATGCAGTCATGAGTGTATATGTACAGAACAAATAGAATTTTATTTTTTCAAACAGCCATATAATTTTATATAAATATTTTGCAAAGTCTGAGAATTTGTTAGCACCAAAATACAGATTGCAATATAGAGTGCCATTGAAATGTTTTGGATGGTTCGTTAGTCTTAGTGCACAAATTTCTTTGCAAGTTTACCTGTTTGACACCCATTTATTCCTAACATACAAATGGGGCCATTCAATTTTTCCTGATATGTTGGAAAGCAGTTATTACATCAAGCAATAATTTGAACAGACACAAAATGCATGGCTATGAAACAAAACTGTGATGGCTATTGCTGGGCATGACCTTTGACCAAATCAAACAGGTTTGCACATATAGAGGTTTGTACACATATGTTATTTTATACATGTCTAATACATTGTGGGTAAAAGGCTTTTTAAATATCCCTAACAAGGCAGGCCATATTTTGTGAGCACTGTTACTTGCAAACAAATGGTCATCAAGAGCATTATTTACAAATGTAATACAGAGATTGCAGTGTGCACCCACTATCAACATGGTCAGGTACTGCAGATCAAGCTGCAGGCTGCAGATGTGCCTACTTCATTGCAGTCCTAGAGGTGGGGGCCTGGGGTTCTCTAGGTGTACTCCCGTACTTTGCCATGGTAATATAATTGTATCTGTATTTGCTGCATACAGGGAGCACAGAGTACCCACAGGTACCAATCTCATGGTGGCACATGACAGGGCCGTAGCCAAAATGACAAGGTCCGCTTTTTGATGTTAAAAGTCCTGTTTCATTTTGAAGGTCCACTTTGTGAATGTTAAGTTTGCCGCATGCCTAAATTGTTTAGGGTGTGTTGGGCATGTATGTAATGGACCTAGCAGCGATTATTACTATCAATTACGCAGTTGTGTTATTGTACTGTGTTTTGAACGCTGCTTTGAACGCTGCGATGATGTCATGTTCCTTTTTTTTTTTTTTTTTTTTTCCCCCACACTTTTGATGGGCAAATAAAAAGCTAGTTGTGTTATGTGTGCATTCATATAACTTATAAGAATGCATTATTTCTTCAATGCTGTGATGGGGAAAGGTAAGTTATGTTCAAATAACGTTTAATGAAATAATTGCTGGTGTTTCCATCCTGATACTTCAATTGAAACATCCGAGCTGTCTTAGATGTGAAACAATGTATTTTAAGTCAACATTTATTTACTAGCTACATTACATTGTATGAGTACCATATTTTTTTTTACCTGTGGCCAGTAAAATAATTCCTCTTACCTCTCATTTATGTTGAAATCTACTATAACAATATATTAGAATGGCTGAAAAAGTAATAATTGTGCACGTACATGTACTTTAATATTTGTTATAGAGGTCAATTTATGGTAGTGGTGGTGGTGGTGGGGGTGGTCATAACTTTTTTCTATATCCCAGAGGGGGGGTCATAACTTTTTTGTATCTAGGAAAGGGGGGTCATGTGTTTTTTGTGGTCGCTCACTGCCAGCTCCCGCCCCCCCCCCTCCAGTAGAAATAATGAACGGTCCCTAATAACTTTCTTCTGATTTCAAAATGTAGTTTGATGAGGTAAAACGGGGCACAAGGTTGCCAGGACAATCGAGTCACCCACCTTTAAGAGCTTAAAGGCACTATCAGTCTTTTGCTTAATCAAAAATTGAAAATAAAAATGCCTAAAAATCAGATATTTGCATGTCTTTTACAACTAGATTCAGGTGTCCTAACATACCTTACAAGTGATAGACTCAAAGCAACGTAATAGGGACAACATTTACTATAACACAGAATTGAGTGGAATTCATACATTTGAACCTAGGATGAATATACCTATTAGTATATTAATCCAAGATCACCAATCTTTTAATTATCATTTTCTCTTTCTGCAAGAAATGGGCAAATTTGTATTTTCTGTCCGTAAACTGACAGAAATTACAATACATTAGCCCATGAGCACGATGAGACAGTTTGATATGATATGATGCAAACATTTTGCTTATAACACCAAAAAGCAAGATCAGAATCAATTGAATTATTTTAAAATAAGCTTTTCTCAAGAATACAAATAAAAATACAAATTATTATTATTATTATTATTATTATTATTATTATTATTATTATTATTATTATTACCTGGTGAGTCATAAACAAAACAGAAGGGGCTAGAATCACGCGAAATGCGCCTTATAACATGAAAAGCAACTAAAACCGATTTTATAAACCCACCAAGGTTATTCAATTCATATTCTTGAGAAACATGACAAATCACCTTTTCTCTGAATTCGCAAGTAAAACGAGACACACTGCCTCTCGTTAGAGTAACCAAATATTTCCTGAAGGATCCATCTGAAGATAAAATGCGACCATAACAGCAAGATACCTCTGGGAGAAATATGAACCGGGGGTCGAAGCCACTTACTTCTGGGGTTGGAACAAGATCACCCCGGGCAAGATCTCAGAAATACGATCACTTTCTGACAGTCTGAATTAAAGCTTGATTGGGTAGTCATTTCCGAAGGGATCCTGGCCCCCGCCTGGCCGGCTAAACATAAATTCAACCTCACCATTTAGCAAGTCAAAAATTAAACATAAACACAAAGACTGAAAATTTATTTTTCACCTGCTTGATCGTGGACGCATGCGGCCCAATTTTATTCCAGAAATATTGTTTTATTTTGTTTTGTCTGTTTGTTTTTGTTTGTTTTTAAATCATGTAATTATAGCTTAGCTCATTCGGTGGAATTACAGCCGTGTCAAAACCCCAGTGCAGTATCACGAAAAAACATCAACGCTGTGTTTGACAGTGTATGGCTTTAAAGAAACAAACTTAAAGGGGGATGGCCCGATTTAAGTATATCTATGCAGACTGTTTTCATTTTGATAGAATGGCCTTCACCCCAAAACCCCATCTGTACAAGGTTTCGCGACGATATTTCAATCCGTTCTCATATGAGGCTAAAAAACTGTGATTTTGGAAGCCCATAGGGTAGTGTGCTAAATTAATATTGGGACGACCAAAATGGGGCACATTTCTTTAGTAAACTCAAACCAAAACATCTTTTAGCCCTAAAATTTCACAGGGTAAATGAGAAAAATAGTAGCTTTCTTCTGATACCAAAATTTCGACCACTTCCGGTAAAATCTGGGGTCCCTGGGGACGAGGCTACTAGCGATCGGGCCATGGCCCTTTAAAGGTCGATGAAGTCCTGTAAACGTAACTATATAGTTCCATTAATAGGCCGACACCTCATTTCCGCCTTTTAAAGATACCGGAAGTTATAGGAGGATTAGCATTGATATTATTAGAATCAACATTTTGGACCCTCCCTTCCAAGCCAAGCGAACTATTTATGTTCATATGAATCCATCGATATCTTGGTACGTTCCCTGTAAGGAGCTGTAAGATAGGGGTCGTTATTTACGCCAGCGGGGAATGGATGATTTAAGGGGGGAATCCGAAAACATTTTGTGAGCGAGAGGGGGAAACATAAAAAAAATCATCAAGGAGAGGGGGAAAACGGAACTTTAAAATGGAGATATTTCATGATGATGATATTTCGCCGAAAAAAATGAATAAGTGAAATTCCTCCATCCCCCAACGTAAAAAATGACCGCTTCCCTAAAAAAGTTAGCTCCCTAAAGTATTTATAGCTTGGTGAAAGAACAGGGCTATACTGACTTGTTTTTATTCCGTCTATTATAATTAACCAGACATAATAGAGGATAGTGCCAATAGGAAATATCAATTTGCCATATCCTTCCCATTATTAGCTTACACGTTTGCAAAATCATGGGAGTCTCGATATCATTGGCGCAGTTCAGTATATCATAATTTCTACTGAGCGATATACCACCCTATGTGATGGCTACTGGGTATGATTCACAATACAAAGCTAATGTGTATGAGCACGTTTTGCTCTTGGTGTATGAGGGCGACCCCTAAGTATGAGAGTGCACTTTAACTGTCCGGTGGGAACTCTGAAAAAAGAAAAGGCATTTTTTTCTTGTTCATGTTACCACAATAAAACGCTACACACAGAGCCTACATAGATATACGAAAGCAAGCACATCGACGGATTTTTATTGTGTAGTCTGCACCGATTTTGTCATAGTAACCCGATGTGTGGGTGTTTTGGGGTCAGCGCCTATGAAAAGATAAAAGCGCGGGTGAACCAGTCTCGCTTAAAGGTCCAGCTACTCTGAAGCAGGTTTATGTTGCTGTACAATAGCAAAGCTTTTGACATCATGTACAACTATCCAGACTGACTGCATATACGTGCATCTTTATTTTTTCAATCAATGGACAGGATCAGGAATATACTGACCAAACCTTTCTACGCAATGTTCAAGGGTCAACAACCGCACTATACACTTGTTGATATTCTGATCTGTAAATAGAAACTGCAGATTAACCTGCTCTCCTGATTTCTACCTGTCGTGTTATTATAACATTGATACTCACCAATATGGCTGCTTCATTTTCTGTGCAACCTGAGGACCTCCGATGCCCCATGTGTCTTCAACTCTACGTACATTCTCGCTATCCCAAAGATTTAGACTGTCAACCATGCTTGCTGTCAAGATTGTCTACTTCGTATTACATCCTGCGGTAGCCAAACTATCAGCTGTCCTGAATGTAGATGCGTTACAAACATACCGCAACACAGTGGCGTCGAGTCCATGAATACAAATGTTACCCTGCGAAGCCTTGCAGAAGAGAGATTCGAACTGGAGCTTCAGGATACTGGGAATGGTTTATGTTCTCAACACAAAGGGGAGGAATTGCGCTTCTTTTGCGAGACGTGTAATACCTTAATATGTCCACTCTGTCTTATCGATAAACATCGACGAAATGAACACGATGTAAAAAGCTTGCATGATAAAAGAAGGGAGAGTAAGATACAGATGAAGCATGCCATTTATGAAGCAGAACTTGAAGCTGAAGTGTCTGAGAAAACTGAAACAGAATTGCTAAAGGTTAAGTTACAACTGGACACAGCTATAAAGCTTCAAGAAAGTAGAATAGATAGCCGCGTTGAGAGTATAGTTGCTGAGATTCGCAAGAAAGGCCAAGATCTAAAGAATGATCTTAGAAAATTAGAACAACCACGGTTTGATAGGATCCAGAGAGAAAGAAATCACCTAGCTGAACGTTTAAAAAACTTAAAAGCAGCTTTATCAGCCGCGAAAAGCAAGGTAGATACTGCTGCGGACTTTGCATATATGCTTCAGCATGAGCAGCTACTAGGAAGCCTAACAACTCTTTTGATTGACCTCAAACCGGTTAAAATTACTAGAAATACATCTGTCATTACGTTTGAACCAGAAACATCCGAATCTGAAATCATCCTTGGGAAATTAGAGAAACCCAAGATATCCCCGAATAAACCACGACGACGTGGTACGCGACCAGTAGCTCAACCACGGATCAGTTTGATGAGAAGACGCAACTCCACTGGTTCGGTATCTGATGCACTTCACATGTGGAATAAGCCGAATCGCTCTACCACTTTAAGGGAAGTAAAAGCGGGTGGACTAGCAAGAAGATGCAGGACATTAGAGGTAATTGGAGAGTTTGGACGATTTCAATCCGCTACAAGCATTGACGTATCGGCTTCTGGATTGGTTGCGGTAACTGACCAAAATGCCAAACAAGTCTGTGTTTATGGTTTGGAGGAAGATCGGTATAAACTGAGACAGCGGCTTCAGTTGACGACTGAGAACAAGCACAAGCCGCAAATGGTGGCCTTTACACATGGAGATAAGTTCTTGGTGGCCAGATGGACAGGAGTTGAAGTCTACTCATCATCTGGTGAATATGAGATGTCTTTCAACACCCGGCCGATGCAACGGCGTCGTTTCCGGGCGTCGCGTGTCGTGGATGAACCCGACCAAGGTGTGGTGAGTGTTGCTGTAAAAGCTAATGGAAAACGAATCCTCGTCGGCAACATTGAACGTTCCATGATAACAATTCATGATGCGTCGGGGACAATCATCATGAAGACGTTACAAGTTAACATTAAGCCGTGGCATCTTGCTACCAATGATAGGCACGTGGCATTTAGCCAGTGGTCTGCTAATAGCGTTTCCGTTTTTGACTTAGAATCTGGTTTAGAGCTTTTTAACATTCTCGTGCAAGGACCCAGAGGACTATGCTTTGATGAAGAAACGGGAAGTATGCTGATCACCAAAGACAATCCCAAAGTCCGTTCCGGGAATCGAACCATCGACCAGTATTGTAGTTCTACTGGACAATGGATAGGTGAAGCGGCAGTTGGGCTGCACGTCCCACAGGATATAGCATTCGCTCTTGATGGAAAATTGTTAGTGGCGGATTATAAGTCTATCAGAATCTGTAATGACACTGAGTCCATTGTCTAGACTGCAATCTTATCTAAGATCTTGTTCACTTATATCTGCAACTTGCCGTCCCCCTTCTCATCACCTAAATCAATGTTCTAAAACTTAGCGCAGAGTTAGTTTGCAAACTAACCTTACCAACGATAACGAGCTCAGCTGCATCATGGAGGAGACGTTGGAGTTTCAAAGTCTAGACACAGAGAATTCGGGTAATTTACAATGGATGTCTCAACTACAGTTGTCGCTAAACTTGTACCTTGAAATGAGACACAATTGTGACAGTATGTTTATTTGAGAAGATGGTGGTCCATTTGAAACTTAATGTACAAGTAGGAGTCGTTTTGAATGTAAAACTAATGCAAGCCCGCTGTTCACGTATTCCTCCCGTACTATTCAGTTTTCTCTTGTGGAAAAGCTCAAACTCCTTTGTCACCACATAGTCTCAATTTACTTTTGGCTGACTGTTTTTTAACCTTTTGGAGGATCACGTATCTATACTGAATCATTCTTTATATTTAGAGGACAATTGCGTCACAAACATAACGTGCACAATCTCTAGTTACCAGTGGCGGCGCCAGACCTCTTTTCTGGGGGAAAACTGGGGACAAAGTGAAATTTTGGGGGGGAAATATCAAAAATTTGGAGATTTTTAACGAATTTTGTCCCCAAATCGCTGATTTTTGGTTCCAAATCGCTCATTTTTCCACTACTAGTTACTATTTCCTGAATTTAGGGTCTACTTGGAATGTTGAATTATTCGGAAGATTGACATTTCAATCTTATCGAGTGTGCACTCATCACAAACGAAAAAAGTTTGAAAAGTCGATCTTTTAGACCGATATTATTTTAATTTTAATTTAACCTTCCGCCCAAAATATACTTTTGTTGGCTGCTAATTAGTGGAATGGTAAAATGTATCGCGAGATGGAATTTGGACTGTTCTTTTTCACAAGACAAAAGCAAAGTGAACTTGTCAGTCCAAATATGATCGAGTTTACTCGCTCAATATTTGTTTTGATCAGTCGATAAGTAACTGTCACTGCTATACTTTCTGGTCAGAAATATATAGTAGACTTGAAACTCACAGAGAACTTCCCTTGAGTAGGAAAAATTGTTGTATGAAAATTTCAAGTCAATCGGATGATATCTCATCAAAGCATTATTGATCTATTCATTTCCCTATATCCCTGTAAAAAGTGTTTTTCAACAGATTTGGCGATTTTTTTTGTACTTTTGTTAGTATTTAAGTTACCCTTTTTCTGTTGCAGTATCAAAATTTTACGAAGATGTAATATATTTAATATTTTAAAATAAGTGTACTTCCAAAACAATATTTTTTCAGTAAATACAGTAATCCTACCTCCTTAGCAGAATTGCTGAGAAATGGCTTTTTCGTGATGTAAACGGATTACGTGTAGATGTAGCATTGGAAAATGATTTTGATAGCAAATGAGAGAAATGCAATTGTTTTAACTAGTCAAATACAAATAATACTTTGTATGTGTATTTACCCGATTTCACAGTTGAATATTTAAATATTTTGATGAGTACAAAGACAGTTGCCTATGTTTTCTGAAAACTGATGTTTATATCGTCGTGGGTTCTGCATACTGTCGAATCAGCATAAATGCTAGTTCTGAGAAAACCGCGTTTGAAAGTTTGAGTTACTTATGAATGCTTGTAATTAAATGAAATAAAAGGAAATGGCTATTTTAAGTGGTGGATGTTAAAGACATGAATGGTTACTAAATAATGACAGTATTAAAATACCAAGAAACAACTGTTTTCTTATTCAAAATGGCCACTGAATGTGATTTGACAGTTTGTCAAAACCCAAATGTTTGATTCGCTGTGTTCTAAGGAGTCGAATACGTATTCGACTGCATGAAACCCGTTGATTTCTAATGTTGGTATGGTGAGATTACTATAGCTATGGGTTTTTACTATTTTAAACTGATGATGCCGATGATGCCACGATGATAAAAATAACGATGGCGGTGATGATGGTGGAAATAACGATGAAATAAAGGGAACATCGAGCTTGACGACGACAATGATGCTACTGGATGATGATGCTGCTGCTGCTTCTGGATGCTGCTGATGCTGCTGCTGCTGCTGCTGTTGATGATGATGATGATGATGATGATGCATGATGCATGATGCATGATTCATGATTCATGATGGATGATGGAGGATGAGGATTATGATGCATGATGATGCATGATGATGCATGATGATGCATGATGATGCATGATGATGCATGATGATGCATGATGATGCATGATGCATGATGATGCATGATGATGCATGATGATGCATGATGATGCATGATGATGCATGATGATGCATGATGATGCATGATGATGCATGATGATGACGGCGATGACGACGACGATGTCTATTGCATTGTGTTTATGTTACAAACCATGCAAATTTGTATACAAACGACTTCCATAAGCGGTTAGAATGGGAAACATTCATTGTTGCATTATCGTTCGTTGTAAAATATAGCGCAGACTGACCACGATGACTAATGAATTCAGAAAATTCAACCTCTTACAAATTTGGCTCCTTAAAATTAATATCTTTAATTAGTCGCCAATATGTTTTAACTCATTTTTGCAGAAAAAAACCCATAAATTTCAGGAGTAAATACGTTAGAAGGAACACAAACATTGTAGTGCATATTATATAAAAATTAATAATAGTACGCATGTTGCATCACACTATAAATACTGGCTAGAACAGTTAAAAATTGAGCTCAGAAAATATTTAAAATGTAACTGGAATGTTTCATAACACAAAAGGTTTTGGAGGATAAAAGTGGTCTATACAACTTTATAACAACCATACTTTTCTCGTTTTCGTAAATTTCTCATAACATATATAGTTTCCTTCTTTTAAAGTAATGCACATGCCTAAAATATATACCAGACTTGAAACGAATTAACAGTTAAATAAGTATAAATATACTCATAAAATGGAACATAATCTAAACAATTTAGAGGGTACTAACGCTTATACAACAACTTCCCAAAGAAAATATCAATTTGTTCCAGAAAGGCGAGTTTTTTAAATGATGTATATATTAGTAATTATTTAATTTGCAGAATATCCAAGTTAACATCAAAGAAAATCAAACTTTTACAATATGTTTACAAGTCTATTTTTGTAACACGGTTTACTAATAGCCCTGGAGCTAGCACACATTTGTAACACATCTCAAGTACAAAAGGTTTGAGTGATTAAATATGTTGACAGACTGACAGAAACCCCTGAAACGTGATTCTTAAG
>JAMKCH010040782.1:0-12941 GCA_023653785.1 Ophioderma brevispina | reverse complement strand
CCCACCAATTTTAATCCTCCTTCCACCATGTAAGTGAGTGATCTGATGACCTCGGCTGACCTTTTGAAAGCTTCAAAAAATGTTTGGCACTGAATGTTGACCACACCCTCCAATTTTCATCCTCTACCACGTTTAGTGATTTGACCTTGAATGACCTCGGGTGACCGGTGAAATTGACCTTCAAAATTTTTGGCACTGAATGTGACCACACCACCAATTTTCACTCATACACATGTTTAGTGATTTGACCTTGGATATGAAACCGGATGGCCTTTTGAAATGACCTTCAAAATTTTGGCATGGAATGTTGAACACACCCACCAATTTTCATCCTCCTACCACATGTTACGTGGTTTGACCTTGGATACCTCGGATGCCTTGAAGACCTTCAAAATTTTTGGCACTTGAATGGTGACCAAACCCACCAATTTTTTCATCCTCCTACCACATGTTAAGTAATTTCACCTTGGATGACCTCGCAGTAACCTGAAATGACCTCAAAAATTTTCGGCACTGAATGTTGACCACACCCACCAAGTGTCAACATCCTACCACAATTCATACAAACTAATTAAAAAAAAAAAAACTTTTTATTTTTGACCCATTGAACCTTTTCGACCGAATGCCACAGACCCTCCTCCGAAACTCATCCGCAAGCCTTAATTGAGTGACATTCTATGTAGAGAACCCCCGGACGCCCATACTTGCTCTCCAATCAAAATATATCGTGTTGACAATGTTTTTAGCCCTATTTTTGCCCATATTTGACCATATTTTTGACCACATTGACCTTTGACCACATTCACATGACCACTTTGTATCCCAACCACCGCCTACTTGAGATACTCATGTTGCGAAGATGGACTTACACACTGCTTAGTCCAAAGAGATCGCGCGGGACGCACACACACACGACGGCTACCATTCTATTAGTCCCCCTTCGCCAACAAAAGTCGGCGGGGGACCAAAAAAAGATATTGTAGTAAAAAGTGGATAAAAGGAAAATGAAGGTTCAGACGCAAACTGCCAGCATGATATGATAGGCCTAACGATCTTGTGCACGCTTCAAGTTCTACGTTCAGACACCTAACTTTTAAGGTAACAATGCCTGTAACAACCCGGAAGTTCGAAAGAATTTCCACACTGAAAAATGGGACAGAAGCGACAGGTTTGTGTATTGTGAGCGAACATGATGATCGATGAGATTTATACCATGTTAACACTTCTTAACTTGGATATGGTTGTCCACCAGGACCCCTTTTAGGTGTGTAATTACGCAGATGGTAAATTGTCAGGGAGAATTAATAATGTCTGCCCCACTGAAATCCGACACCCTTAACGTACGGTTTTTCCGTTAATGTTGCTGAATTCAAGGGGTATTGGCAGAATACTAAATTCTTTTCCCATTTTCAGCTGGGATTTGCGCGGATAAATATTGATTTATTGATTTGCGCAGGAAAGGAAAAATGCGGTTATTGCCGGAAAACACGCGCGGAATTTGGGTTTTCTAAACGCGGATTCTCCGGGCCCTAGGTATAGGATGCGATCCATGCAAGGCGAATACACAATACATCAAGAATCTGCTGATGACACAAGATGATGAAAAAAGAACCAGATTTCATCTGTCGGTCACTTACCTTAGCTAATGGAATGGGTGGATTCATGTCTTAAGGTCCCGGTAGCAGCCCTTCATATTCTGGGGCAAGTTTTTTACAATGACCACACCTGTGAAAAGAAAAAGTAGAAAAAGAGAGATAGAAGGAATTTCCTTCCTTTGGTGCGTCCATTCATCCAATTAACTTTTACAATGTTCATTGTTTAAAGTTCGTTAAACCAACGTTTTTAATAAGTCCGTTTTTGTGCCCTTCACGAGGGTGGCCGGATATCAACCCACACTCAGCAATACTGCTTGTGTGAGGATTTATTGTAGCAAAAGATAATGACTGACCGGATGCCCTTCCTGATGCCAATCCACGTTTTTGGCAGTTGGCCTAACCTTTGGGCACATATTGCCACCACACAAGGCAGGATGTACTGGATGGTGCGCCAAGCTCTCCAGAGCTTGTTCGTAGAATTGTATTATTATAGTTAATTATAACTATATTATAGAGCTGGTTGTATAATTGTTAATTATCGTTTAATTATAATTGGGAGTTACCTAGAGTAAATGTCTATTAGACATATTATCAAATACCTGTCACATTTTTGAAACTGCAAAAATCGTACTCATACACACAAGGTACGCCGTGGAGCAAGTTTTCGCAGAACCCTTTAATAGGTTGGGTCCAGGGTAGTCCTGCTAGCACGACGACCTGAGATTCATAATCTTTCAACAATATGTCATTCACTGATCGGTATCTCAGGTCCTGCGACGGAATATATCAGTTTTGCTTCACAAATAAGAGATGGCAATTTGATGTACCTCTAATCAGGCTCATTACTACAGGCTCTGGCTCATTTGTGCTACGAGGTAGCTTCATGATTGGTTTACATCACTGTAATTAATACTTGTTGAAGTCCTTTAAATATCCGTCAAAGGTGACTTTTTTTCATCAATTTCGTCCCACTTCCGCCGTAAATAATAATTTATTGGTGATTGGCTAAAATAAGCGTCTGGTGCCCAATCTAAAGAAATAACCGGGCACAGTCAAGAGGGCGCTCCTGCTATGTTTAAAATTGGGATTTTGTCTGGTTAAGAAATCACCGTTCAAATCATCAGCATTTAAAACATGAAGGAAAACAACGAGGCAACAACGTTGCGTATAATTTAGGACTTATCCAATGTAAAGATTTTCCATTAAGTCCGGTTTTTGTTACCGATTTTGGATTTGCTTATTCCGCATCGGATTCGCTGCGCACCCATCCCGGTCTTTTTATAGGTTGTAGGAGGTAGGTAAGGACGACGATCAACGCTAGGTGGCTACTTCTAACCCATAAAGAATCCTGCCAAATTCCTGCTATCATGTATTTATGGCATGTTTTCAATTGGGAATAATATTTCACTTTGATCATGTGTTGATGTTCTTTTAGCATTTCCGCAACATGATGATAGAAAATGAGATCAAACTAACCATTATTTTACTATTTCGGATCAAAATTTCAAAATGCGCCGCTACGGAGGAACGATCGAAAAAATAGAAATTTTTCAACAAAATTCAAAAATGAGTTGGTAAGAAGAATATATAATTTGTAGTGTAGGAGAGGGTGCTACTAAACTAGACGACTAGAACATAACAAAGTTCTAAGTAAAAACGTGTTGTCCTTAAAACTGATTCTTAAAGCAAGGATGAGCTCCAAAACTAGTAGTGACACCAGCTGGCAACTGCATCTGAACTATGGGTTCAATGAAAGCTTCTGGCTGTGTGTTTTGCCAAAGATCGGTCTTTGGTGTTTTGCATTAATGAGTGAACAGGGAATACATGACAAGGATTGTCAACACAAGGTGGCATTTTCTTTGGCATGGTCAGTGAAGAGTCTTGCTGAGCATGACTCCTCCGTATGTAAAATTTCATAATGCCATTAACTTATCAATGGAGGAGTATGGACCAAAATAAAATGAATGTAACAGAGACAAATTTTTTGTCGTCACTTTCTTCAATTAATTGCCCTCTTCACACGAATAAATATTACCTGATTCCACCTCTTGACGATGTTGCTCGCTTAAGTATCAGGCAGATAAAGTTCTGAAATCTCGCACAACAATAACACTGAATATTTACTTATTTAATTGAACCCGATCAATTATTTTCTCTCGATAAAAATATGTTGGGATTTCTTTTTCAAACAACTCTTCAAATGCTTGGCACTTAAGCTGTGTGTTTGTGCATAGCCAACACGGGTGGACACGAGCTGGTTTTTGTCAATGGTCAATGTTGCTCCCACAAGGAAATCCCTACAATAAGGGTTGAAATTATTTATAGATTTATAGATTTATTGAACTAGCAACACCACAAAAACCAATACCAAGTTGAAATAGAGCTGAATGTCCCCACCACGGCAGGGTGTCTGGTTGTTCCAAGCTACGGCATCCGAGTCGCCTAGCCAATGCAACGCCTATTAGGAAATAGCGCGCTATGCATAAACAATTGCAGGGTTCCTATTAAAACCTAGACTCCATTTCCCGTACCACGTGGCAGTGCCGCGACGTCAGCGCGAGAATTGATGCATTGATGGTGCGCTAGTAAAAGTGCGCGAAAGCTTAAAACAAAGACAGCACATTAAATTTTTTTGGAAGAGCACACCAATTCAAAATTGATATGTTTTGACAGTATGTGGGAATTGGTTAGGAAAACTAAATTGCGAAACGAGAATGCTCGCAAATGCGTATTTATCATAAAATAAGCGAATTTGTAATTGAATGGGATTTCAAGTCTGTACATAACGGCAGAGCTGGAAATATAAGGTTATGGCTGTCATGATGAAAATAATGCCCCACTCAGAAAATAACCTCTAACTTGCCTTGCTTGAACCAAAACACACTAATGGATGGGCGCAGACACGTACATGGCACGATTTCCTGCCTATTTCATATTGGGAAGGCCGTTTCCAGCAGCCGTTGAATATTATCAGAGATCTTTCTATATTAATAACCATTCACAGGTACAGTTGGTTCGGAAGTCGTAAGGGACCAGAATGGGGCGGAAAGTAAACAAAACATACCGGGTTTAATCCGTGCTTAAGCATTCCTCAGTGAAAAAGTTAATCTGATCTGGAGCTCAAGTCTTTGCAAGAGCAGTCGACTGGCAAGAAACTAATTCAAAGTCCATCGTCGAATTTTCTGCAAAGCCAGGGCCGCCCACGAATTTAAACGACTCTGGGTCGCTAGCCGTCAACGGCCAGTTTAGAAGTCGACAGGCTCGTTAGGGCCGTCGTCGACACACCTTGATGTCCACATCCGTGTCGCGACAAGCCATATGCCGACATGTCGCACATTTTCCAAATATTTTCTCCAAATCGACACAGAGCGACACACAAATACGAGGGGACAAATGACGAAGTATCGCCTCCAAAAAAATGCAATTTCAACCTAAACCAATCTATTTTCTTTACCATTTTGATACTATTTAAGTATGATTCCATGTTTCAGTACCAGAGTAAGACGAAAACACGTATTTTATTACATAAATGCACATCAGCCGTGCAAAAGACAGTGTTTCAACTTTGCCACGGATCCCTGTCCTCAACACATTTGAAGTTGACATGACATGACCATGTACCAATGCATAACTAAGCGGCGCGCGCATGTGGTATCGGGGATTATTTCCCAAATGAGACATAGTAATTTCACCATGTGATGGCTAGAGGGTGAGAGATACCACGGGTGAGAAAGTATATCCAATTTTTAAAATAAAAGTACACTACTATATGTATTTACATGTAGCTATTACCAATTTTCGGTTAGTCGCACATATTCTGGAAAACATTTTGTTTTCAAAAGCGAAACCCAAACCCGGAAGTGGGATTCTCAAAATGGCCGGTGCACGCGCAATACTTTGGACGGCAAGTTGGGGAGGATAGAACTCAAACTTAGCTATTGGAATAGTCAACATTACACGGTAGTTTTCTAGAATTTCGGATAAATTTTCAAGCATCAATCACGCCCCGGGGCGTGTCGTCAGAATCAATTTGGCTGCATTTAATTTGACCAGCGCGGATCAAGTACAGCCCGCATTGACACCGATCAATGATGCATAGATTACCAAAACTGCGATTTTGTCACTGGTATTTCGCATTTGTTGATAACGGCCACCTTCCAGGGCCGGGGGTAAACCCAGTTGTGTTGTTAATGAGTTTAAAAAGTGTATAAAAGAAAAATATGATGATAATCGTAAATGTTATGGGGTCAATGTGATGTGTTCGAAATATCTAACCGTAAATGGGGTTCCATTACGGTTAGAAGAGGGCCTTATGTAGTCTAGAATGGGCCGGCCGACACATGGCCTTTGTAATTTTTTTCAAACATAATTTGCATAACAGTACAGAAATCGATACGACGACCTGACTGAATTTCCCGGCTAAAAGCAAACATAATGTTGTAACTTGTTACTACTACAATGCAGTTGGACATTAATGCGATTCCAAATCTTGGTTGAATTCAATGAAAAATCGCAGCATTCGGTTTTTGTGATCAGGCCGCTAACCAACCAGAGGTGTACAGTTCAATATCATACTGGCATGTTTCTATTAGAATCTATATTTAATTATAATTTGGTTCACAGATTTCCGGTGTGTCATCTGTTTGCTGCTCAATAATCCCGTAAAAATGTACACTTTCTTTATAAGCGTGTGAGCCCCTCATATTTCATTCCTCAGCTTTTTAATCCTCAAACAAAAATGGGTTAATTTCAGATATTTGAATGAAATTTAAGCACTTTGTTGACCTGTTGGCCCCTTTTTTGATTGATGAACTTCCAATTGGGACCATTCCATTTGTGCTAAAAGGGTTGAGCACAACTTTGTTACAACTATTTGGTTCCGTTTTTTGTTGCATTATCCCTTATTGCACCTTTCAAATAATGTAATTTCAAGGGGTAATTGGTCCTACAAGCTATGCCGTATTCAATTGCCAAAATGAGGGCGACATTCCAGATTTTCCTTGACGTTGTTTAAGAATTATTTCCCCTGTGCGATAAAGAGTACAGTCCATCATATTGCATTATGGTTATGGAAAAACAACAAAGCCAAGGAGGATTATGCTAATACACACCATTTTCGCGTGTCACAACAAACCAGCGACCAAGACATTTTCACCCGCATTTTCAAGACAAGTCTGCCGATGTTATCCAACAAGAAACCAGATCAACTGCCAAAGAAGATTACAACACTCCAGCATAGAGGGAAGAACTTTCTCACGGAATGATTACCGTAAAATACTGACCATTTGGAACCAAATCAAATCACAAACAAGTGTAAACAGTGTGTCTCAAAAATGTTGAACGCAAACCTGCCATTATATGTGCCTTAAAATCTCAATCTGTAGATAGCACGCGAAGCATATGCCATCTACAGATTGAGTTTCTCGATCAAATGTGATGTGACTTGCATTGCTTGCATGTTTACTACCTTGCCTTCTTACCACCTTGCATGCTGCACAGATCGAACACGAGAAAGCAGCCATGCCGCGGTGATAGTTATGCACACGGCACGCTTACACAAGCTCATTAATTATGCCCGATGGTTGACCTTGCTGATGACCTTTGCTATAAACAGTAATGCACCTGCTTAATCAGGGTTTGAAATTTTGCAGTAGACTCATGGCGGATTTTGTAAGTGGTCATTTTTGCGGGGATTTTTGGACTTTCCATTTTGACTGTAATAAACGCCCCCACTTTTGAAAAATGCACCGCCCCCGGGCGTTTATTAGGAACATACAATCATGTTTAAATTGTCGCGACACTTGCCTTTTTAGATATTATTCAGTGCTGATTTTGACGGAAAAATTTGAAAATCGTCCACTCGGACGAACACCTGGAAGTGTTGACTTCACTGTCAATTTTCCATGCAAAAATTATGTCAGCCCAGCTCAACTTCCATTTTATGAATGAAATTTGACCTAGCTATCCCAGATGTGGAACTATTTATTTCTGACCATATTTCATTAAAATAAAATCCCATAGATGGCCACATTAAAGGGATTAGCAGCGATAATGCGAGAGAATAAAAAAAATGTGGAAATGCATGTTTTTAACTTAACTAAATCAGGATAAGTGTGTACAATCCATAGACTGATTTAAATATTGTAGACACAACCACCAAATAGTGAAAAAATGAAGTATTTAAGGAATTTGTCATACCGTCTCCCGCAAATAGACATACAGCGACGGTCTCAAAATCTGCACTAAACAGCTGGTTGTGGTTTACACCAGTACAGAATGAACAAAGGTCAATAATGTTTGTGTTTGAGGTCATATTGTATCAATCATGGTGCACAATATCACGCTGAAAATCTGTGATATTCACTGGGAAAGGCTTTTGTGTCGGTCGCCTAGCGACCCGACTATAGAAACCTCTGCTCTCAAAATTGCGAAGGCGTCCATTTCTATACTGAAGGTCCATTCATTAAGTTTTCTTTATGAAAATGATCTATGTACTACATGTATTTGGAGTTTTAGTGTTGGGTGTGTTAATGTATGCAATTTCAGACAAAGAATAACATCATTGCATGTTTTAATGTCCTTACAAAGCATTTTTTAAATTTTAGTCTTGCCAAGACTGGCGGGAAATGATTTTGGTTAAAACGTTGCAGCGATATAAAGGGTGAGTAACGAATAGGAGAGTTATAAGTAAAAAAATGTCAGGCCACGTATGTTAAAACTAACGTTAGCAATATGTATATGACAAGGGTGAAAGGCACAAAATGAAGGTATATTATGTAAGACGAAAATGTAGTAACATCTTTATTTGAAATGACAGGAAGGTTTAACCTACATGATATTCAAGCATATAACTTGGGCGTTTTTTCTATTTTCTTTATTTGAAATGACAGGAGAGTTTTTTACGTACATCAAATTAAAGCTTTTAACTTGGGGATTTAATTTTAACACATTTTGCGCCCAATTGGGCGTTTTCTATTTTCTTTATTTGAAATGACAAGAGTTTTACGTATCAAATTAAAGCTCGTAACTTAGGGATGCAGTTTTCACATATTTGGCGCCCAATTGGCGTTTTTTCTATTTTCTTTATTTGAATGACAGGAGAGATTTACGTACATCAAATTAAAGCTTTTAACTTGGGGATTTAATTTTAACACATTTTGCGCCCAATTGGCGTTTTTTCTATTTTCTTTAATTTTTTTTGAAATGACATGAGAGTTTTACGTACATCAAATTAAAGCTTTTAACTTGGGGATTCAGTTTAACACATTTTGCGCCCAATTGGGCGTTTTTCTATTTTCTTTATTTGAATGACAGGAGAGATTTACGTACATCAAATTAAAGCTTTTAACTTGGGGATTCAGTTTAACACATTTTGCGCCCAATTGGGCGTTTTTTCTATTTTCTTTATTTGAAATGACAGGAAGGTGTAACCTACGTAAATTAAAGATTATACAACTATGTGAGGTCAAAGGTCACTACCAAGGTCAAAGGTCAATGGGAGATACAAGTGTATACAAGGGTGATTGGTTCTAATGCAATCTAAACTCATGTATCAACATCTACTTTAAATCAGTTATATTTCTTTTTATGTGTTTCTGTAATTAAGGTGCAACTTCAAACTAGAAACCATCTACTCCTCTTAAATGCTGTTTAATGTTATTCTTATTTCTTGTAAAATTCTGCCTGGCGACCCGACAGTTTTTTTTTAAACACTTGTTTGATCACAAGTCGGAATTTGATACGCACGTATAGTAAATTACAGAATCAGATAAAAAAGTAATGCCTTGCCTTTAATACACGGATTTCAAGCCAACCATTGCACTTATGTTCGCATATCCATGCATATGCCAAAAATATGAATTTTGATGATTTTTTCAATGTTTTGGATTAGCAAATCGCTGTCGGCTTAATCCCCTTTAAACTAAATTCCAAGATGGCGGATTTTGCGCAAGGTCATCGAGTGAGAAGGCTACTGAGCAGTGTGCCGCCAACGACGGTGTGTCAGCTGGCATTTCCTACAGTTGACGGATAGAGTTTCTCGATCAAAGGTATAGTATACTAGCCATTTACCATTACAACCGTGTAAAATCTCAAATTTTGTGGAAAATTGGGGGCGCTCTTCAAAAAATGTGCTATTAATTATTGCTTTAGTTTAATTATTAAGCGTCAGCGTTTTACATGCGCGCACAAATACGGCCATGACGGCATATCTTGACGCATGCGTAAAAGCTGCGTCAAGGTTATGGCATCGCTGCACGGAGGTAGATAAGGGACTCATACAGTACAGTATAGACATCATCATGATGCATGAATGACGAGGGATCCATGATCATGCCCATCCATGTACGGCCATGACTGTGCTATGTTACACACAATTACAAAAAAAAATATTTTACGTATGAAAGTGATGAATATATAAAAATTCACAATCTCAGAAGCCAGATAGGTAGTGAAAAAATCGTTAAGATCTCCTTCCTTTCGTGAGATATGGTCCTTCAAACATTGGCATTCTTGTTTGTTATCTGGTCATCACCATATCACTAGGGATGTCAAAATGGCACTCCAAATTGTGTGGAATGCTCCACAAGGGCATCATAACTTTGAACAATTTCTTGGCATTCTAAATTCAGGAAAATATTTTTAGTAGGCTAGGGGTAAAGGTCATAGCTTATTATTTGGAAGACCTTTCTCTATCATTCTGTGGTACAAATTCCAATCATAACAAAGAAAGAAGTGTAATTAGACTTATAAAGTCCCTGTTTTTCCTCTCTGGCACAAAATTGTGCCCAGTGGACCCACCATCATTTAAATGACACTCCTTAATGTACCAATCTTTGAATCAAAATTGCGGTTTGATCTTCACAACTTACTGACGTTGCCACCCCTTTTTAGAAAGAATATGATCTAAAGATTCATGTCTGAGGGTGCACTTTTCCATTTAATCCTCCCTTTTGAAAAAATAATGCATTTACAGTAAATTCTCCATTTTCTGTCTTTTGAGAGACATCACTGAAAATTCCAAGCAAAATCAGAAAAGTGCTTTGTTATATTCAATCTTTAAATTATTTTTCTACAACTTTCCTGTGAAACATTTTTCCACAGCATGTTAGGATCACACCGCAAATTGCAATTCAGTGTTTTACGCATACTAATTAGTCATTTTTCAGAGATGCACATTTAATTTCCTCAAGTATAGGGTATCTCATCTGCATATTTGAAATGTAAAACCCACTGTGTGACAACCATGTTCAGTTGAAAATGGAAGTTTAATGTGATAGCATTTTAAAATTTAGTCATTGGTTTTGACAGGAGTCCATTACATTACACATATTAATTAGGAATTTTCTACCATAGGCCCTGTACTTAAGGAAATCAAAAAAGCATCTTATTTGCATATTTTCTATCCAGTGCAGTTGTTAACCACTGAATGGATGCACTAAAACAGATTTAACTGATGTTTTAATCTTTCGATGTAAATGAAAGTCATTAAATAACTTGTATATCATTTTTGCATATTAATGAGCTGGACTTTGTCATTTTTTCTGAAGCAATAGCCTGGTCCATTTGGTAAAATGAACAAGGAGACTTGTTGTCAGGCCAAAAATAAAAAATAGGCTCTGCACAGGCATAGTTTTGGTTTTTTAAATGATTTGTCCGCACATGTAGAAGGGAATATTTCAGAAGATGTCAGTTCCTCCCATTTAATTAGCATTTTTTCACAACCCTAAATATGCAAGTTAGTCACTATCCGTTATTTGGCCGTATTTCAGCAGAAACTTAGCAAATTGTGGAGCACATAAAAATTATATCTCCTCATAAATTACCCTCCTCATCCGCTTCACCTGCAAGGATGATCTTGATGTCATTATACTCCAGAAGCAGAGAGGAATTTGTTTCTATATAGAAATTGAATCTCAATTGAATCTCAAACTTCAATTTTTTCATTGCCCATCCCTAAATCACATCGCGACACGTTACGCGCCTTGCGCGACCAACTGGCAACACAAAGATCACCATTAGTAGCCAAGTGGTCGTAACGCACGTGCTTCATAAATGTGGTCGGCCATTTTGCACCGCACACCAATTTGGTTTAATTTTTATTACCACCAGCGGCTCGCCATATTTCGCCACACTATCCAGCCTGAAAGGGAACCATTTTAGGTGGAAAAAACTCCCAAAAAAACAAAAATCGAAGGCCTCTCAACAGATCCCGCAAGGTTTACATGCTTTAAAAATATGGTCTAAAATGCACCCAAAATTGATAATTTGTCGTTATCACACAAAAAAAATTTTTCGGTTGGTATACCTACAACGATTTATTCCGAGAAACACTTTGACGTCAATTCTGACCTTTCTGGGTCACATTTTGCCGTTTAAACCAGTTAAACGGTTCAAACCAAGATTGGTAATTTTAAGACCATGATCGCGTCTCTTTCCGGTCACTGAGCTCAAAATGGGCGATCGACAAGATTGAAGGCTTGTGCGCCAATCCAGGGTCACATTAGTGTGCGTTTTTGCGTCTATGACACACTTTCCAAAGGTGGACGCACTTTGGTCTAGATTACAGTAAAGTTGCGTTCTATGTGACGCAAAATATGCCACTTAAACATATCAAAATAACAGAGTTTGCTCTGGCACATGGTTAGCTAGGAAAAATAAAATACCCAATTGCCTTTTATAATACTTTAAAGTAGATTCATTAGAAAGAGCACTGCTCCTAAGCATAACACAGTTTAAATGAAGTCCCAAAGGTTACCTGGGTTCTGGACAAAATTTGCAATGTTTATTGGAATTGGAGGAAATCTGATCTGTCTAGCAGCCTTAACGTGCACAGTGTCCATCTCACACGTGTGCAGAGTCCGAAAACTAGTTAACGCTAATCACTGCTAATGGTAATTTCAAATGACCCGCTCTTTGTGACGTCCATGGGTCAGCGGTTCGACCACAATCTGTTCCGAACCACTTTTGGAACACTTCGGTCGCATTCTGTTGATTATTATTCCATACACGAGATGACAGGAGGTGAAACACGCAAGCGCAATGCATGAATGTGATTATGAACTTCGAAAACCGTCTGCTGAATGTTCCAAATCAGCAACCAATAAGCTCTGCACACACACAAGCGTTATCATTTTTTTACTAATTGTTCTCAGCTCTGCTACTGGCTGTTCATATCATAATAGTAAATATTACCGAGTTTACCGACCTCTGCGAGTCACCCGGAAGAGCAAAAGCGATATTATGCACTAATTGCGTGAATCTTCCTGCGCTGAATCAACGGCATGATGATGTCCCCGGTGATTTATCTCGATCGGTACAAAACCAATTAATTTTCGCTGTGGTTAC
>JAMKCH010040781.1:0-37128 GCA_023653785.1 Ophioderma brevispina | reverse complement strand
CGTACCCACATTGAAATACAAACACACATTTTGAGTTGGCTTAAGGTGAGGTGGCAAGTCGTGGGCCGGGGGCGACTTGGTGTGAGTTGGGGGCGACTTGGTGTGTGTTGGGGGCGACCTGGCATGGGGGCGACTTGGTTTGGGGGCGACTTGGTTTAGAGTGGGGGCGACTTGGCATGGGGGCGAGTTTGTTTGGGGGCGACTTTGTTTGCAGTGGGGCGAGTTGGCGTGGGGGCGACGTGGTTTGGGGGCGACTTGACCAGGTTCCTTATTTTGGTTGAAGATGAAAGATCTAGGAAAATGATTTCCGAACCAGTTGTGCGTGCGTTTAGTACATGATCCCCGACATGATTTATTGACCTGATACGTTAATAACGTCACAGGCATAGCGCCCAATTTGAAGAATTTCATTTTGTTTTATAGGGGGGTCTAGGAAAATAATCTTTTCAGTGTAATTGTGACTTACCTGTAGCAGTTTGGAAATAAAACTTATGTTTCTCGTTTTATTTATAACAAAAGCTTTCTATTGATATATAATCATAATTTCATGGTGTGTGGACTTTAAAATAAATCCTTTATTTTCACTCTACCAAGTTCTTTCTTTCAAATATGTTACCCCTACCCCTAAACATACATATTACATAGCAGCTATTGCAATGTATGAATTTTAGCTCTCATAATAATACTCTGCTGTATCAAGTGGTTCATATTGCTACCAAAGGAGAGTTTGAACACTGCTAACAAGGCCAAACTGAAATAAGCAAAATCAATGCAGTGAGGTAGCTTTAGGAAGGAAAGTGTTAAAATTTTGCCTTGGTAATTAAGTCCTTTTCCTTAAGGGTAGGGGTTGTAAGTGTACTGATATCAAAACTATAGAATTTAAAAGAAATGGTTTAATATAGTAGGCAAGGTTGACTTGTGTGAAAACCATTTCATGTAGGATCCTTGCAATGACCAAAATTAATGTACTCAAAGGTTGATTCTATGACAAATTCCAGTGAAAAGAAAAATGTGAGCAAAACATGCAAAAATGTGTTTTGTACAGGTGTAGGGAAATGAGTGGTTATCTACTGCCTGGGTGAAACATGCTTCGATCTTACTGATACTTCAGGTTTACAATAGCATATAACCCCAGGAAAATTCTCCAGGAGTTCCAAGTGGATCCGAGAAAAAAAATCATTTTTCGTCCCACCCTAGTGTAGAGCTATTTAAATCATTAGGTTTTATGATAGGTAGTATAGAGAGCGCCTTTTCAAAATGGCTGCCAAAAATTCCAGAAAAGGTAAAGGTAAAACAGCAATCTAAGGGTCAAAATGAAATCAATTTTAAGTGTTTTAATGCTAATTATTGTACATGTATTATGCTATTCCAATAATTATAATTTATGGTAAGTACCCCTAGAGAGCACATTTTAAAAATGGCTGCCAACATTCCATGTAATAGCAATTTGAGAACTGTTTTCAATTAAGTATTATCAAATAAAAATATCAAAGTGAAGAAGTTTAAAGATATTCATGTTTTCAAGGATGCTGAACAAGATTGTTTAGGTCCAACCTACAGCGGCTCAGAAGACCTTTCCAAGTACCTTTTCGCCTACAAATTCATTTTTCCGTTCCACCGGGAACCTCTCATAGCAATATAACACATAATCATAGTTTGCAAAACAAACGTTCCTTGTACATTTCGAGCGCTGCCGCTTAAGATTAATGGGTTCAATTTCTAATGTACATGTATACAGGCCCCTGTACGCAGGGGGGGTGCGTCCCCCAAATTCCACAAAAGGGAAAAAAGTCCACATTTTTGCTATTTTTTTGAAAAAAGGTTCAATTTAAGAAAAATTATGAAAAAGTCCACTTTTTGGTGATGAGATGTTCAAACGTCCAAAAATTGTCCTTTTAGGGTGTTAAGGTCCATTTTTCAAAAAAGGTCCACTTTGTTATAGAAAGACAGACCGCCCCCCCCGTAAAAAAAATACCTGCGTACGGCCCTGAATAGATATGAACGATCAAGAAATGATTCCCGATTGCTATTCCGCTTCTTTTTAAACAGTATTTTCAATATTTCTTCATCTTCAGAATTTCTTGAACTAGCCAGAAAGCTATAGTATTAACTGTAGGGCATTGAGAGGGTTACGATTGAGTGAACAAGAATTGAGTGTAGACCCCTTTTCAATATTAATATTGGTCGACCAAAATGTGCACTTTTCGTTCATAACTTCCAAACCAAACATCCTTTGGCTTCTAAGATTTCACGAGTAAATGGAAAAATAGTAAGCTTCTTCTGATACCAAAATTTGACCACTTCCGGTAAATGTTGGGGCTTCGGGGGACGCGGCTATTGATTTAAACTACCAAGGTCCACAGACCGGAATAAACGAGGGTTCATCGCCGCGGTGAAAACTTGTGTTTAAAGGCCATTTCCCTCGTCTGCTGAATTAAAGACACTATCATGATTTTCTAAATCAGCAAATCGAAAACATCATCAAAATTACAGATTTTTTTGCATTTATGGTAAACAATTAACAGTTATCCTAACATCCCCTAGCAAATGAATACACCAAAGCAACTCTCATCCTTACCCTCCTCCTGCTAGATTTAGTCCTATACTTTCCGAGCCTTAGCCCATTCCTGACCCTACAACACGTAATTGAATGGCGAATCGTATCTTTGTCACCAACCACTGCCGTTTTCTTTTCTTTCAATTCGACAGCTGGAAAAGGTAATTATGAGAATTCTACACTTATCCTTACTTTGAAAAGCTATCCTGAAATTTCAAAATGTTTTCAAATCCACTGTAGTGTCTTTAAGTCGCCGAGCATTCAATTATAAAATAATTCGGTTTACCATAAGGACGATGATTGGTCTTATAATTTCAGGTTGAGGGTGCTAATACATAAAAGCTTAACAACCATGCAAAACATCAATTTTGAAAATCTGGAGGGCACAAATATTTCAAATGTGCTTAGTTTGTTCTTATATCAATTTGATGTATTTCGAATGCTAGTTATTATCCCTTGCTTGAAAAGCAGGGGGGAATGCGAGGGGTTGCGAGAGAATGTCCGTAGTGTCTATGTATGTGTTGTTTCCAGTTAGGGTAGGTTTTGTTGTTTCGTTTTTCGCGTTCTCTCGAAAAGTTTAAGTCGATTTTTAAAAGGGGCTTGTTCCAAATTATTTATGTGTATTGGTTCTCTACTTTATATGAGAGGCTGGGCTGATTTGCACAAAGACCCCATCAAGTTACCGGGAGGAAACAACTGCTGTTGACGTAGACGCAATAATGCATGGTTGCAAAGCCCTATTCAATATGTGCAAAATATTGATGGTTGAACCACAAAATGGCGGTTTTTTGTGTATATCTTGAGAATTGAAATGGATTGAGGGCTAAAATTTCAGGAAACACTGGAGAATAATACAGCCTTAATCTGTATCAAAGTCAATACTACTTCCGGGTAAACAGGGGGTCCCAAAGACGATCGGAACAGCAACTTAAACCAGAATTGGGGTTAAGGGCAATAGGGGTTCCGGTGTGGTTATGAGGTCAAAGGTCAGGACGAGATAATGTTTTAGCTAGAGGTAATTCGGATTTGGCAGCCATTTTGGAGAGTTACTAACATTTCCCAGAGGTTGACCAAAAATCGGTTTCAGACATACCTGAAAATATAAAAAATTTTTTTTTTTTTTTTTTTTTTTTTTTTAATTTTATATTTTGAATTGATAACAATTGAACAGACCCCAAAGGGATATATGGAAATTCGGCAGCCATTGAAAAAAAAAGCTCCCTCTAGGGACATTTATCATAAATCTAATACTTGGGAATAGCATAATAACTAATAACATTAAGAAACAAGAAAAAAGGATTTCATTGAACTCGTAAGATGGCGTTTTGACTTGAAAGCCATATTCGGAAATTTTTGGTGGCCATTTAAAAAAAAAGGCTCAGAGGTAGAGTGTGACCCCAGGCCCCTATGGGTGTTTCCAGATGTCTCAAAAGCCATGGGGGCCGTCATTGCCCATCTTTTGAAAATCTAATATGCCTTCTTGTGACCATAAATTCAATTGCTACAGGGGAGTAAAAAAAACTGACCTGATTGGTCCGCTATTTTGAATTTTGGAGTGAGTGACAAAATATTACCTCTGTGGTATCATCTGAAGCTTAGCATGATCTTTAATTGCTGCAAAGATCATTCAAATCGGTTAAATATAGGCCGAGCTACAGTCGTTGAATCAAATTGTCGGTTTGGGCTCTGTCCACGGATCATTAACAAATGAACGGTTTGTCCAGAAAAAGTCGACCTATTAATTGAATGGCCAGAAAAGTGTACTAGATTCAAAACGGATGTAGTGCTAGTTTATACTTAAACGGATGAAATTATCTTTGCAGCAAATTAAAGGATAATGAACACGCTTTCAGATGATACCACCTAGGTTGGATATTTGTCACTTAAAAATTCAAGATGGCGGGAACCAATCGGGTCAAGTTTTTTTACTCACCCTGTATATCACACAAGACCAAGGCACGGTTTTTAAAGGTCCAGGAGAATGCAAAGAGAATGATTGGGTCTTTTTTCAAGTTACAGGAGGGGCAGAAAGCATTCAATATTGGGGATAGTGAATTGTGGATGATTGATTTATCGGAGAAAGTAATAGAAAGTCCAGGGGTAGGGCGAATCTATTCTTGGTACTGACTGAAATCAATAGTCCACAATGAGTCATGGTAGGTATTCATTTTTCTGGACAGTTTATGCAAGGAAGTCCCGAAAGATTGGGTAGGTTTATCAGCGTATTTCCTGGACCGTCATGACCTGAGCACCATGGTGCCTCTTGTTTTTATCCTCCGGCTTGAAAAGCAGAAGGGAGAATTTGCTATCGTCGCGGCGGCGGCGCGTCTGCGTCGGCGGCGTACCAAACAATCTGTGAACGCGATAACTGAGAAAACCAAAGGGTTAGGGTGATGTAACTGGGTGGGTCGGATCGTGGCCATGCCATTATCGATATATTATGGGCGTGGCCTTGTAATTAGTTACCTGCTTTGAATAAATAATGAGTTAATTGGGGTATTTTCCAACCACAATCTTTGGAACGCGATAACATGAGCCATAAGGGTTTATGTGATGGAACTTGGTGGGTGGGGATCAGACTGCCATGCCCTTCATCTGATAGATTATGGGCGTGGCACAGTAATTAGGTACCTAATTTGCAAATACTGAGTTAAAATTTGGGCGTCGGTTGGTATTCCAACACATCTGTGAACGCGAAAACATGAGACCCATAAGGGTTATGGTGAATGGAACTTGGGGGGTGGGATCGGCCTGCCATGCCCTTCATTGATTAGCTTATGGGCGGCATATATTGCTAATTAGGTACCTCAAAATTGTGAAAACACTATCTGAAGATTCCAAAGTCTGATTTTGATGAACTTGAGGAAGGGGGGAATCATGTACTTTCGCGCTTGATTAGGGTTAAGGTGGGTTTCCGTGGTTATAGGGGGGGGGGGGGTTGTCTGGTTAAGGGGGGGGTACAGCTTAAGGGGTTTGGTGGGTTTAAGGGGGGGGGTTGTTGGGTTAGGGGGGTTGTCTGGGCTTAGGGGCTTGTTGTGGTTTGAAGGTGGGTTGCCCCGGGTTTAGGGGTTGCCGCGTTAAGGGGGTTGTTGGGGTTTAAGGGGATTGTTGGGGTTTTAAGGTGGTGTTGGGTGTAAAGCGGGGTTTTGTCCGGGTTTAAGGGGACGGGTCCGGGGTTTAAGGTGCGTTGTCCATGTTTAAGGGGGGATGTCCGGGTTTAAAGGGGCTTGTCCGGGTTTAAAGGGTTGTCCGGGTTAAGGGGGGGTGTCGGGTTAAGGGGTGTGGTGGTTACGGTGGTTGCACGAGTTAAGGGGGTTTGTCCGGGTTTAAGGGGGGGTGTCCGGTTTAAGGGGGGTTGTCCAGCGTAAGGGGGGTTGTCTGTACGTCTTTAAGGGGGGTTGGGTTGGGTTTAAGGGGGGATGTGGGTTAAGTGGGGTTGTCTGGGGTTTAAAGGGGGGGTCCGGGTTTAAGGGGGTTGTGTCTGGGCTCTTAATGGGGATTGTGGGGGTTAAGTGGGTGTACGGGCGTTTTTAAAGGGGTGTCCGGGTTTAAGGGGGGGGGGGGTGGTTGTCTGGGCTTAAGGGGGCTTGATGTGGTTTAAGGTGGGTTGCACGAGTATAAGGGGGTTTGGCCAGGTTTAAGGGGGTGTTGGGGTTGAAGGGGATTTTGGGGTTTAAGGGGGGTCTTTGCAGCTGAGTATTCAAAATTGTTATTAAACCGCTCCCGCAAGGGGGATTTAGCGGTGCGGGAACCGCGACGTTGTATTTTTGGTATTAGAAATTTGGTCATTAAAGGACAGACACCGTCATCTCTGCCAGGATGGCAAATATTAAAAGTGGGCTCTTAACATGAAAATGAAGTACCCAAGTAAAATCAAGTCTTGAAGTAAATGTGTTGATGTATCTTTGGAATCTCAAACTGCGGTAACCTGTACATTGACAAGATAGTTCTATCTACAAAAAATATTCCCAGCCTAACTGGGTCTGCAGCTGTAGTCTACTAAATACTATATATTAAAATGTGGCAACCCTTTCACCCATAGGGTACATTAAATCATGAAATATTATGAGATGTGATCAAGCAAAATGAGTATGAAGTCAGTCACAATTTTTTTTTTCCAGGGACTTGTTGTGCACCAATTTAAAAAAAGCTACATTTTAATGAAAACCATTGAAATTGACCATTAATCCAAAAATATAATCAGTTTGAAGGGTTGGACCACAGGAAAGCAAAAGACATTTTCTCCTTTGTTATCTTAAAATCAATATTTTTGACTTCTGACTCATGCTTGATCGCATCACATATACTGAATCTCCCTGCATATTCAGTTATTTCTTCACAATATCACAGATTTGTTGTCCATGTAAATTACAAGTGAAGGCCCTTTTAGTTTTTTACTCCTTGCATAAAGACCATAAAGACTAAGCACAAGAATCAGTGATTTCACTGATATCTACGAAATTATAAACAAAACAGATGGTGGTGGCTAGACCCCATTCGAAACAGCAACTCGCTAAAATAAGCAGATTACAGCAAAACAGTCTACAAACCACAAACTGATTTGGGTGCTTTGATGTAAGCCAATAGTCATGGGTGTTGCTATGACCCATATACAACCCTGACCTCTACCTCATCCTCCTAGAGAGAGAGTCAGAGAAATTTTAAAATAACCCTTACAGTGGAGTTGATTCTTCAGCTTCAATGGTTTTGGAATAAGAAAATAATGCATTATGACATATAAAAAATGGCATTTTCGTGACGATTTCGGGTTTACAGAGGGGAGGGCGGCCAAAAAATCCAGACGTTTCAGACGTCGCCATTGGTTTAACATGTAAAAGTGAAATCTTGACGAAAAATTCTGAATTTTTAGCTTCATAAGGAAGCTAATCTAATCGTGCCGATCAACAGAGCGGGTCGAAAAATCTATCTCCGTTGCACTCGATCGAGCATATTTGTTCAAAATTGGTCCTGTGAAAATGTGGGATGTACCCTTTAAGTTGAATGAAGTTCGTAGACAAAATCGGCCTAGAAGTGTGTTATTTTCCAGTTTGTTTTTGTGTTTGGTTATTTTTTGTCGCATGTGTAACCCCGTACCCAAGATACCAAAGTCAATACTCACGTTTGTGTTTGTAGTTGTATACGAACGCAGCCATTGTAAGCGTGATTTGTAATAGCGACACCTAGATTAACCATGCGTTGGAATAACACAACCAAAGAATCATGGACATGCACTATTGCTATTGTGTATACTGTGATTATACGTTTACGTACAAACCTATGCGTAAGGATGTTATGCACCTGTGTAAAGTTTGTCATGTGCAGGTCATTTGTTAATTGAATATTCATAAAAAGGGCACTGCGATGTGAAGAGCGCACCATTTATATTGAAATATGTTTGAGGGGGATGGAAGTGGTATTTGGTACAGTGTTCAATAATAAATGGAGTCCTGTACGATTGCGTCTGCACGTGTGCAGGGCTTGAAAAAATGTAAATTTCCCGGGAAGATAATTGCATTTCTCACAGATTTCCCAATATATCTTATACATAAATTTCCCTCCAAATGGAAAAGTTTCCCTCCAAATGGCCAACTTTCCTGGGAAGGAGCTTCCCAAATTCCCCACTTTTTCGAGCCATGCACGTGTGTTTTAATTATTTGGGGTTGTGCTTATGTTTGTTTTCTTTCTTGTTGTTAGACCTATTGTTGTATTTTATGAATGTAGCTATTTTTTTTGAGAGAGAGCGCTTGTGATGATTTTCGATGAAGTCCTCCCTTTATTTGTAATGGTGTGTCCGGCCTCGGGCTGTTGCCATGCGAGCATCATCTTTCCAGCATCCAGGTCGGACTGTGGAGCAAACCATTTGTACTCATAGGGTAGCCTACTCTGGGGTTCATTAGGCGACGATGAAATGTGTAAATGGATTATGGAATCGGTTTTCAAATTTAATGGGAATCAGAGATAGCTTTTGGGTGTTGTGTTAAAGACACTATCAGTGATTTGAAAAATATTTGAAATTTGCAGGAATAGCTTCAAAGTGAAGGATAAGTCTGTAGAATTCTCATAAGTTACCTTTTCCAGCTATAGAATTGAAAGAAAAGGAAGAAAACGGCAGTGTTCCAAGATACGATTCTCCATTCAATTACGTGTTGTAGTAAGTGTCCGTTCGGACAGTAATAACTAAAATCTCCGATTCTGTCCTTATTAGGTTGCTTCTGGTCTTATCCTTTGCAGGGTATGTTAGGATACCTGTACTTGTTACGTACATGCTAAAATCTGATTTTGATGATTTTTCGATTTGCTGATTTAGCAAATCACTGATAGTGTCTTTAAACAAAATGTTAGGCCCATTGTCGTTTTTTTTTTATCTTATGTAGCTATTTCTCATACTTGAAGAGGGAGCTTGTGATGATTTTGATGCCAGCAAGTGCTCCTTTTATTTATAATGGTGTGTCCATGTAAACTGCAGTTGTTTGTATCATGCCAACACCACACTGACCTCTGACCTAATGTACTAACATGACTGTAGATGTTGGTATGGAACGAACGTACAAGGGGTGGAATCATTGACAACAGGGAAGGTTTCCCTATTCACACCTTCCCTGTTCACAAAAGGCGTCAAATAAAACTTGTTCACGGATCAAGATTTTAGCATGAAGCTATTGTCGTTACTATATTGACTTTATTTAAACCTACTATTCATGGCTATTTTATGCAAAATTGAGGTTTAGTGGTTTGCAAGACTACATATTTTTGTTCTTATTTGGTCAACTTAAAAAATAGACAACCCATACACTCCTTTTATCAAATGTAGTCATCCTTACCTGCAGGCTGCTAATTTGCATTATACATTGTTGCTACGTAGATCGGGTGATTGAGAAGTCGATCACAATATCACATGACCTCATTAATATGCGGTACCTTTGGCGTCTATCGGCAAATGAGAAAATACCTACGAAAATCCTGGCGCGACCTTGGACAAGGTTCAGTTTAAATCCAATAGAAATCGTGCTCATTTTAATACCTGAGAAATTGATCAATCACGCGACTGCATTAATAATATGTGCTGCCCTTGTCGTTTATCGGCGAATGAGAAAATATGTACGTGCTCAATCTAGGGCCTTATACCCACTCCCCTTGTCCATGCTTGGCGCATGTTATTATAATAGGAAAACACTAATTACCATAACAGCCCCGTGGCCCGTGCATTGACACGCGTAATACCATTGATGAATTAAGAACCTACTTTGGAAAAATGCTGCAAGTCCTTGTCAAATTCCATACTGTTTCTATATAGGAGGAAACGGAAAAAGCTAGAAAATGCTTCTGTTTATAAAATAATCGCAGCATAGCCTACGGCTCAGAACAAGGAAAGTCTGCTCAGAACAAATCACGACGTAATAGTCGTAATTTTATTCTCTCAAAGGCTCAAAGCCGTGGATGTTTTGTAGGATTTCATAATTACGTCACCTGGGAATTCCCAGTTTTTTACAAAAACGGTGAAAAAAGTGGGAGGGGAAGAGAGTTAGCAGGTATTTTTCTACCTAGGTTAAGCCCAGTCGTAAAATGATCGTAATATAGTAACCACAATAAATTGAAAATGGCCTTTTTCATAGCCTTGACATCATACTTACGAATTTCTTGCATAAATCCAATGACTTCAGCGTGAATTTTGTATTCATTTTCTAGTCAAAATCCAAGGATAAAATTGCTTCGTTCAGATACTAAAATCCGTAGTGTATTAGGAAAAGTTTGCCGCTACTCGTAGTCTCATTAGAGTCGCTATAGGAAATACTGGCCTCCCACTCTGTGATGCAGGTTTTGGCCTAACCAAGTGCAGTCTAATACCCGTAAAAAGGTACACTCAGCATGACACAGTAAATGACTCGACTGAGAGCACTAGGTTAGGCATGCATAACTAGGGTGCCTCTTGACCAAACGAAGACCGAGGTTGTATTGGTTAGTGGATCGTAGGTCATTCAGGGTCATTCAAGATCAAATGAGGTCAAATGGGGTAAACGTTGGTGTATGGACATGAAACTTGGATGGTGGGGTCGATTTTTTATGCCAAAAATGTTGAAGGTCACGACAAGGTCATTAGGGGTCATTCAAGGTCAAATGAGGTTAAACGTTGGTTTCTCAGAGACCGAGGGTCACTCGTTCCTGAAACTTGGTGGATGGGTGCCCCTTGACCGTCCGAAGACCGAGGTTGTATTAGTTAGTGGATCAAAGGTCATCAGGGGTCATTCAAGGTCAAATGGGGTAAATGTTGGTGTATGGACATGAAACTTGGAGGGTGGGGTCGATTTCTGATGGCAAAAATTTTGAAGGTCACGACAAGGTCATTAGGGGTCATTCAAGGTCAAAGGAGGTCAAAAGGGGTAAACTTTGGTGTATCCAGATGAAACTTGGTGGGCGGGGTCGATTGTTGATGCCGAAAATTTTAAAGGTCACGACAAGGTCATCAGGGGTCATTCAAGGTTATTAATACCGTGGTTTGTCTGTCAGTGTGTCTGTCTGTCTGACCGCGTCTATTTTCTCGGAGACCGAGGGACGCACTTTCCTGAAACTTGGTGGGTGGGTGCCCCTTAACTGAACGAAGACAGTTTGTATTGGTTAGTGGATCAAAGGTCATCAGGGGTCATTCAAAAGTAAAAGAGATCAAATGGACCGCGTCTATTTTCTTGGGGACCGAGGGTTGCGCGTTCCTGAAACTTGGTGTGTGGGTGCCCCTTGACCTAATGAAGACTGAGTTTGTATTGGTTAGTGGATCAAAGGTCATCAGGGGTCATTCAAGGTCAAAAGAGGTCAAATAGACCGCGTCTATTTTCTTGGAGACCGAGGGTTGCACGTTCCTGACATTTGGTGGGTGGGTGCCCCTTGACCGTCCGAATACCGAGGTTGTATTGGTTAGTGGATCAAAGGTCATCAGGGGTCATTAAGGTAAAATGAGGTCAACGGTGTATGCACATGAAACTTGGAGGGTGGGGTCGATTTTTGATGCCAAAAATTTTGAATGTCACGACAAGGTCATTAGGGTTCATTCAAGGTCAAATGAGGTTAAATGTTGGTTTCTCGGAGACCGAGGGTCACACATTCCTGAAACTTGGTGGGTGGGCACCCCTTGACCGTCCGAAGACCGAGGTTGTATTGGTTAGTAGATCAAAGGTCATCAGGGGTCATTCGAAGTCAAATGGGGTAAACGTTGGCGTATGGACATAAAACTTGGAGGGTGAGGTCGATTTTTGACGCCAAAATGTTATGACATAACAAGGTCATTAGGGGTCATTCAAGGTCAAAGAAGGTCAAAAGGGGTCAACTTTGGTGTATCCAGATGAAACTTGGTGGGCGGGGTCAATTGTTGATGCCGAAAATGTTAAAGGTCACAACAAGGTCATCATGGGTCATTCAAGGTCAAATGGGGTAAACGTTGGTGTATGGACATGAAACTTTGAGGGTGGGGTCGATTGTTGATGCCAACAATCTTAAAGGTCACAACAAGGTCATCAGGGGTCATTCAAGGTCAAAGGAGGTCAAATTGGGTAAACTTTGGTGTATCCAGACGAAACTTGGTGGGCGGGGGTGTATTAATTTGTAATATTCATTTTTAGCCCTCCCAAGGGGTAATTCCACCTTAATTTCAATATAAAACATACTCTGAGTTTAGTATTTCCTCGCATAGTGGATTAAAAATTTCACAATTGGAGACACCTGCAATGTGAAATCTCTCATTGCCCCTTTAAGTACTCTTCTAGTTGTAATGCTGGTAATGGTAAACATGTTTTCTATTAATGGCAAAAGATTTAAACCACCAAACCAATGCACAGGCTATTCTTGGTAACAATTGTAATCCTTTCTACCCTCCCCCAACTAATTTGTTTTGCATTTTATCTGAAGTAGATTTGTCTCATAATATAGTTGATGCTGAGATTGCAGCCATAGATTCAGCTTGGCAATATGCTGAGCAGTGTGTGATAATAAAGGCTTTACAATTTTTTCATTTCATGTCAACTTTTGCAGGAAGTGCAAGGATCGTAAAACAGGCCAAGAGTTTGCAGTGAAGATAGTAAGCCGGCGGGTGAATTGTACACAGGAGGTGAAAACACTTAAGTTAAGCCAGGGCCATGCTAATATCATACAGCTACATGGGGAGTACAAAGATGAGGTCAGTATGGCTGTTTCGGCCAATCAAAGTTGATTCATTGGTTCCTGTTTCCCATCCGCTTTCCTTTTCCCTCCCCACATAAAAATGTCATTATTTTGAAATTTTTCATTATTTCATGTTTTTCTTTTTCAAAGTAAATATTTGTGACTTTCAGGTATACTATTCAGCAGGAGTTGACTTTACCATCCCTTCAAGTTATTTTCACCCAAGACAAGTCTTAAACAACATTTTTTGTCCCCGCCGACCAAAGTTTGGAAATGGACTATAAAATTGGCTCCGTTCATAGTCGGCTGTCCGTATGTCGTATGTCTGTGATAAAAAATGTAACCCGAATGTCTGTGAGAAAAGTGTTAAAGGTTCGTGTCCGATCGTCTTTGGGACCCCTGATTTACCCGGAAGTAGTATCGATTTCGATATCAATAAAGGCCATCTTTTTGTGGGCCCCAGCTATGCTGGCAGGACCCACTTAGCACTCCGTTGTGCGTGTGTATGTTTTTTTTTTTTTAAAAATATTTTTTGCCACAAATTGTTAAGTTTTTTTTTAATTGACGCTCATTGAAAAGTTTACTTCAATTGGAACCAACTTCGTCATAGGTGCACATTGGGATCCGTCATATGTTGATGAGGTCAAAGGTCATGTTTGAAAGGTCAACAGGTCTGTGAGGTCAAGTTGAAAAGGCGGTTCTCGAACCACAAACGGCCCCCGCCCGTCTCGATAGTAAATGGAGGGAATATAATTTTAACATCACAGGGAGAATTGTGATGGAATAAGTGGTTCTCAAACCACTGAGGCTGCGCCATAGCAGTTGCAATCCGGTATCAAATGGTGACTACATTGACCATACAACTATTGGTAGTTATTTGACTAGAGACCCTACGTGACTGTGAAATGACCTTCACAATTTGCGGTTTAGAAATGCTGACCACAATTCACACAAAGCACATGTCAGGACCTACTGCATGTTGAGTTAGTTGACCTGAATACCCCCACGACCTTGAAATGCTTCAAAATTTTAAGCAATGAATGCGTACTACACTCATCAGTTTTTCATGACCATACTACCATTGATGGAATTTGACTGGATGACCCCACATGACTTGAAATGACCACAAAATTTTGGCCATGATGTTGAACCACCCACACACCACACCAAGTTTCATCATCTACCACCCCTACTTGTGGTTTGCCTTGAAGACCCGACATGGACCTTAAGACCTTCAAATTTTTCGGAATGAATGTTGCACACACCCACAAAGTTTCATCATCCTACCAACAATTGACAAGGGCTATAGCAATTTAATCCATTTGACCTTGAAGGACCAACTGACCTTGAATGAAAGCCTTCAAATTTTCAGCACAGGATTGTTGACCACATCCACCCAGTTTCATCATCCTACCACACTTGATAAGGGTTATAGCAATTTTAATCCCATTTGACCTTGAATGACCCGACATGACCTTTAAATGGACCTCAAATTTTTCGGCACTGAATGTTGACTCACACCCACCATTCATCATCCTACCACAATTGACAAGGGCTAAGCAATTTATCACATTTTTGACCACATTTGACCTTGACCCATGCCACATGCCCCACCTCCTAACTCATCCACCGTCTACAAGGGTGACATCTATGGTGCGAAGGTGGGCACCCATACTTGCTTAGAGTCAAAAGATATCGTGTTTACAAGGCTTATATCTCTATTTTTGACCAAATTTGACCCTATTTTGACCATATTTGACCTGTTGACCCTGCCACATGACCCTCATCCGACCTCATCCACCCCCGGTCTAATTGGGTGACATCTATGGTGCGAAGGTGGACACCCATACTTGCTGAGATCAAAAAGATATCGTGTTTACAAGGCTAATACCAATAATAGCCTATTTTTGACCAATTTGACCCTATTTTGACCATATTTGACCTTTGACCTAATTTACAGTCATGACCCACTTTTACATCCCAGCCAACGCCTACGTGAGATGCATCTATGTTGCGAAGATGGACCCCACACTTGCTTAGATCTCAAGATATTGCTTGGGACGCCAACACGCACACACACACACGCACAACACCACACACGCAGGGAATTTCTATAGTCCCCCTTTGCCAACAATGTTGGCGGGGGACCAAAAATGGCTAAAATGTAAAATTCATCTAATGGAAAACTTAAGTTCAATTGGGGAACCAAACTTTTGTCATATGTTGCACCATGCGATCCCTCATATGTTGTGAGATCAAATCACGATCCAGGGTCAAAGGTCCCATGGGGCGTCCCACATCTTTATTCTTTGACTATCGCAAATCGCAAAAGCCGAGAACGCGAAATTCTAGTCGCATTGTCGTCCTGAAATTGCAGCCCTCAAATCCATTGCATTCCCAAGATAATAACAAAAAAATGCTGTTTTAGTGGTTAACCATCAATATTAGCACAGTATTGAATAGGGCTTTGCAACATGCATTATTGCGTCTACCATAAAAACCGGAAGTTTGTTTTTCACGGTACTTGATGGGGTGATGTACAAGTGCCAGGCTCTCATATCAAGCAGAGAACACAATACACATAAATCGGAACAAGCACCTTTAACCCTGGAACATTTGGCCAAATCTTTTGTTCTAGATGAACTAGAGTAGCCAAACTTGGGATATCTTGTAGGAAGGGAATGGCCCCTACTAACCATGTAATTCATTCCCCCATGGTCCTCCCCTGGGTGTGTCAGGGGGTAGGGAAAAAGATTAATATTGTACAGAAAAGGCCAACATTTGGCCATATCTTTTTTCCTAGATGTAGCCAAACTCGGGTATATTATAGGAGGGCAGAAGCCCCTACTAACCATGTAATTCATTCCCCCAGGGTCCTCCCCTGGGTCTGTCGGAGGGGGGGGTAGGGAAATAGGTCAATATTGCACAAAAAAGGTCAACATTTGTCCATATCTTTTTTTCTAGATGAGCTAGAGTAGCCTAACTTGGGTATATTGTAGACGGGCACAATCCCCTACTAACCATGTAATTCATTCCCCCCCCCCCCCCCGTCCTCCCTTGGTTCTCACAGGGGGGTGGGGAATCCATGAGAAAAATGTAAACCCTGGAACATTTGGCAATATCTTTTGGTCTAGATGAGCTAGAGTAGCCAAACTTGGGGTATCTTGTAGGAGGGGAATGGCCCTTACTAACCATATAATTCATCCCCCAGGGTCCTCCCCTGGGTCTGTCGGGGGTGGGGAAATGTCAAAAAAGTCACCATTTCACAAACAAGGTCAACATTTGACCATCTTGGTGGGTGCTGACATTTGACCTTTTTAGATGTTTTTAGAGTTATTTTTTTGTGAGTTATGGATGAGTTCATTGATGAGTTGTTTTTAGAGTTATTTTTTGGCAAGTTATGGATGGAGTTCATTGACGAGTTACTTTTTGTTGGGTCGCCTTAGCGACCCGACTATAGAAACCACTGCTCTCAAAATTGCGAAGGAGTCTATTTCTATAGCTGAAGGTCATTTCATTAAATGTTTCTTTTATGAAAATGATCTACGTACTACTATTAATTTTGGAGTTTTAGTGTTGGGTGTGTAATGCGATGCAATTTCAGACAAAGAATCACATAATTGCATGTTTGAAATGGCCTTAAAAAAAGCATTTCTTTGGTTTTAGTCTCTGTGAAGACTTGCTTTTTGATGGGAGTTTGGTTAAAATGTTGCAGGGATAGTTAAAGGGTGAGTAACAAATAGGAGAGGTATAAGTAAGAAAATGATCAGGCCACGTAGAGTTATACTACGTAATGATTGAAGCTTTTACCATGTATATTGTGTTGATATTATTTAAGACGAAGTTTTAGGTAACATCTTTATTTGAAAAGACAGGAAGGTGTAACCTGCATTAAATTAAAGCTTAAAATTTGAGGATTCAGTTTTAACACATTTTGCATCCAATTGGCCGTTTTTTCTAGTTTCTTTATTTGAAATGACAAGAAAGTGTAACCTATGGTAAATTAAAGCTTATAAAAATTGGGGATCAGTTTAACACCTTTTGCGCCCAATGGGGAGTTTTTTCTATTTTCTTTATTTGAAATGATAGGGAAGGTGTAACCTATGTTAAATTAATTAAAGCTTATAACTGGCAGATTCAGTTTTAACACATTTCACGCCCAATGGGCATTTTTTCTATTTTCTTATTGACTGAAGGAAGGCGTAACTATGTTAAATTAATCGCTTAAAAACTGGGGATTCAGTTTTTAACAAATTTTGCGCCCAATTGGGCGTTTTTTTTCTAGGTTCTTTATTTGAAATGACAGGCAGGTGAAACCTACGTTAAATAAAGCTTATAACGAGTGGATGAAGTTTTCACATTTGGCCGCCCAATGGGCGTTTTTTATATCTTCTGTATTGGAAATGACAGGAAGGTTACCCTTGTTAAAGCCCCTTTGGCCACGTTTTTTGAAGAGCGCCCCCAATTTCCAACAATTGATATTTTTGCACAGTGTACGTTTGTAATTGTATAGGAAACTATACTGCGAACGAGAATGCGCAAAAGGCGGTAGTTATCACAAAATAAGCGATTTTGTAATTAGAATTATGGGATCCCAGATTGGACTTAACGGGCAGAGCTGGAACAGCTACGTTTCGGTGCCGTCCATGATGAAATAGTGCCACCTCAAGTAAACAGAACCTCTAACTTTGACTTGCCCGAACTATTAAACAACTAAGGATGAGCGTAGACATGTACAGGGCGATGTTCCCGGCCATTTCGCATTGGAAGGCCGTTTCCAGCAGCCGTTGAATTATTATCGGGGGATCCCCGCTAATAATTATTCTTAGTACCAAAATTCCTTCGTTTGTGACACACAGACATTTTTGGCTTAACCATTACAGGTGATAGTTTACTGGCCAGTTACCAATGCAACGTGTAAAAATCTTTTCCAAATTTGAAAAAATGGGGGCGCCCTTCAAAAGAATGTCCTAATATTGCTTTAAATTAAAGCTCATAACTGGGATTCAGTTTTAACACATTTTGCGCCCAATTGGGCGTTTTTTCTATTTTCTTAGTTGAAATGACAGGAAGGGGTAACTAGTGAAATAAAGATTAGAACTGGGATTCAATTTTAACCTCATTTGCGCCCAATTGGGCGTTTTTTTTTTATTTTCTTTATTTGAAATGACAGGAAGGTGTAACCTTGTAAATAAAGCTATAAACTTGGGGACTTCAGTTTTAAACATTTTACGCCATGTGGGCGTTTTTGTTTCTTTTTCTTTATTTGAAATGAACAGGAAGTGTAACCTATGTTAAATTAATTAAAGCTTATAACTTGGGATTCAGTTTTAACAACATTTGGCGCACAATTGGCGTTGTTTGTCTATTTTCTTATTGGAAATGACGTAAAGGTGTAACCTATGTTAAATTAAGCTTAGAACTTGTGAGGTCAAATGTCACACACCAAGGTCAAAGGGCAATGGGAGATCAAACTTGAACAAGGCTGATTGGTTCTAATGCAATCTATGCGCAGGTATCAAAATCTACTTTAATTTAGTTATGATATTTCTTTTTTATACATGCTTCTGGGCAAGACTTCCATATGTCCTCCCTCTCTATATATTTACATGCAAACATAAAATTTATATTTTAGCTGTTATTCATTTGGATTAACAAGGGCAAAATTAAAAGAATGTTGTCTCATGTAATATATACGAGGGGGTTACATTAGGCCATATGTCATGAACTGGGTACAAAAATGTTACACCGTGTCAAAATGAACAAAAAAGGCACCAATTGTATTCCTCTCACACAACTTTTATTCCTTACATGTAACTGTATATAAGTATACCTTTTTGGAACGCTTATACTACCAGGATGTCAGATATGGCCCAAGAGAGACATAATTCGGTGGGGTAAAATTCTACAGGGTGTAACATTAGAAAAATTACCTATTTTGTCATTTTAATATAACCTTGGTCAATTTTTTCTCCAAAAATGTTCAGGTCAAAACAGGTGTGGATTTTGAAAGACATGCCACAGGCCCTCCAAAAAATAATAAAGGATATAACTAATCGTTGTTCTGTTTTGAACATACGGGGTGGCCAAATTCACTTATATTTTTTGACAAAAAGGTCATTTTGAAGATAACTTCTTATTCAATTACTATCCTATATTTCTTCAAGAAAATACTAGGTCTGGTTTTTTGTCAAAGTTATACAAATATTAAGTATACAGGGTGATCCATGTATATTCTACAGGGTGATCCATGTATTATAGAGGGTCAATAGGCAATATTTAAAGTTAACCGGTATTTCCCATTTTGAGCAAAGATGACCAAAACCTATATGTACTAAACAGTGTACAAGGGGCCATTTCTTACTTTTAGAAAGTGAAATTTGTATTCCCATTAAGGTACTAACCTCTTTGACATTACGAAACTCATACGAAAATGCCAAAAAATACACAGATCGGCGGCTTTGAGCACATGTCTTCAAGTCTTGAACCCTAGTACAAGTTGTATTTTTTCATGGATCATATCTATTCCTATAGCCAATTTAAATCATGCTTTGGGTACATTACTATAAAACCTTTCTTGTTTGACTTTGACATACTCATTTTAAAATGTCTCTAAACTATGTGACTCATACAGGTCCCACCCAAAGCCACAATTTTGGTTAAAGATGTTGGTCATGAACATAATTAAATTATTACTGCTTCATTAGGCTAATTACCTTGTATTATTAAGGGATACCAATGTGATTAAAAGAAGAGAATTATAAAGGTAATTAAAATCAGTTAATCCAAGTTTCTACTTCGTTTTGGGGATATATTTTAGCACAGAACAGACCGAAAATTCCCCAAAATGATCAAAAGTGTAACCTAATTAACACCTAGATTACTATAATTAAATTACAGTAATGGAAAACTTAGTTTATATCAGGGTAGATCTATATCCAGGACAGTGATGTGCAATTTGAGCCCCACAAGTGTTTTACTTCTCGAATTATTTAAATTTATAGGCGACACCATTTTCACCTGTTTTGTGTGTAATGTCTATGGCTCCCCCCCCCCCCCCCGCCGGATCCCCCCCCCACCGTATCCCCCGTCGCCTAGCTGAAGGCTTTCGACCGTTAGCTCGCATAATACTAAACCCATAGGGCTGTGAAATGGTTTTATTTTAAAGAGCAGGCTTCTAGCAATAAAATTAGACATCAAATTCTTTGAACTGAGTCAAATAGTTTAAGAATTAAATGGAAATTAACTGAAAAAAAAAAGTGGAGTGTAACAGATTCCCCATTTTAGGTACCCAGTTCAGAAATACGACCATATGGACGTCTTTTATGTTTCTGTAATAAAAGGGCAAATTCAAACTAGAAAACCATCTACTCCTTTAAATGCTTTTTAATGTTGTTCTTATTTTAGCCTCATATATAGGCTATTGTCACACGTAGCAATTAGAGTAGGAAACCCATGTTCTCTCAGAACTAGTCTCTCATGTCTTGTCCTTCCAATCTTTTGAAACTCGCAGGTATGACCAAGTAATGACCCTTTCTTTGAAAAAGTTTGTTGTGCGCTTTTGAAAAATTCGGAGCAGAGACGTTTTGGGAATTTTGTTCGTCCTTTTGTGTTTTTGGCAGAATTGTGTCGTAGGCAAAGATTCTGCTGAATTGTCTGTTGTCTTACAATTTTGATGCATGCTGATGTGAAATGTGAAAGCCACGCATTATCCAATGCTGGCCTAGAGAGGCATTGCATTGCAGCCTAGTCTGTGTAACCAATTGGCAGTAAATTCAATGACTTATCTAGGTAGATGATAGGTATGTTATTGACCGAAGGGTAGTTTGTTATGTTTTCCCACCCAATATCTCCCCAGTGTCTACAGTTCCATGTGCTTGTACATGTGTATTTTACACTCATTTCCCAGTTGCTCCTAAGATAGTGCTTATTATGCAAGGTCTGCATTCTCAAATGCATATGTTCAACACATGGTTCAAAAGCTCACTATAATAATAGTAATATGCGTGAACTTTAACCTTGCACTCTGTTAACTGGAAACAGCCCAAATTCTATCACTTCAAAACAATCTATAATAGTGGCCTTCTTAGAAAACACAGCGTACCTAAGAGAGCATATTTAGCCCATCCCACCAATGCAGCAGTTTTGGTACATTTCACATCAATAATCCAATGCATGAATACCGGCATGTGATCCGACAAAAATCCCATTTTTAATACATAAAAACTTGACCTTTGTCGACACCATTCCTGCACACAAACATAGTACTTTAAAAAAAATTAAAATGAAAGGTTTTGTGCTCATTAAATTCTTTACACTGCCCTAAAGTACTGACATAGGTTTAGTACAGAAATTTATAGGCACATGCATGTATTATGGGATAGCTTCAAAACACCCTCTGCTACTATGAAGCAAGGTTAAATGCAACCACTGTTTATTTCTGGGGGGGAAACTTGCAGGATTACATTCTAACCTGGGAGATGTCACATATTACGGCATGTGAAATTGTTTTGTTTTTTCAATATTTTATGGGATCAAAGTGTTAAAAAACTAGTTGGTATTATAAGTGGGGTAAAATGGCCCAAGTTGAAGCTGGCGATGGTTGAAATCGGTTGTCATTAGTCGAGTTATATTGATATGTATTATATTTTGTATAAGTTGACATTTTACAATACTCTTGTTATCACACACCACAAGTCATATGTTGACAGTTGTCAAAAATAAGGGAGATGTCCTGGGTCAAGTAAATTGCCACCACAGAGGTTTGACCATGGACTTCAGAAATAATTTAGTTCAGTTGTATATAGCCATTTGCAAGAAGAGAGTGATGATTTCTAAGCAACAAAATGACCATATAGGGACGTGCAGGGCTGCCACAGACATCGGTCCCATTTCAGCCTTCTGGTATATAATGACCCTTTTTTCCATGGCCAATTTTGGTGAGCATGGGTCGTTTTTTTAAATAATTTCTGAAATTTGTTGGAAAATAGCCGCATTTCCTCAATTTGGAAAGCCAAAAATTTCCAATTTGCTTAAACATTACAAATTTGACAGTGTGAAATGGCAAATTTGGGTTAAATTGGCCTAAAAAATTTGGCATCTCTGGTATAGCATGGTCCCTACTTCCAGACAGAGTAGTTGGGGCACATCCCTACCCAAACATAGTGGGACCAGGACCCCCCCCCGGGGTGGTTTAAGTACGGTAAAAGGAACAAATTAAAGGAATGAAGAAGTTATGAATTAATCTTCACTTAAAGTGGTGTAAAAAAGATTCCACACACACACTGATTGACAAACTCCCTGTAGCAGGTCCACATGGAGCATTGATCTAACGATTGAAAATCCGACGACTTAAAAAGTTACCAGCAAAATATTTCTGTTCCTTGGAAGTTGAAAAAAGCAAATATAAAACAGGTTTTCCATAAGAACAAATATTGATTTAAACGAGTCATTGCCATTAAAATTTGCCAGATTTTGGTTTCGGGTAACGTAAACAGACATTAATACACGGTAAGTGGTCATAAAGTTTAATAGATGGCCCATTGGAATAGCCCTTGTCACTTGAAAGTAAGTGTCAAGGAAAATGAATTTAAAAAAAATACCAAAGCCCCCAGATTAATGTGGTATATTTTGTGGATTCACATCATAATTTTAAAATACGTTATGGACAATGAAGTATTACCATTTACATTGGCAATGATTAAGGCGCCATTTGTAGATCATACAAATAAAAATAAAAATTTTGGCTGTTCATTTCAGGGGTGAATTAATACTCTGGGATGCATTATAAAGATGTAAAAACACCCGGCTTAAACACTGGGACGCCCTTTTCTGAAACATTTTAAAGTGACACTTTAAATAGTAAACAAGGGCAGTAAGGTACATTTCAGATAATGCAGGGCCCACTTCAAAAAATTAAAGGGCATTTTGTGCTCTAAACCAACTCATTTTTGTTTATGGTTCATTAGATATCCCGAGAAAGCTTATTCCAAAAATTTCAGTTTATTTTGATGAGGCGGTTTGATGTTAATCAACAAATGTTTATATCACGGTTGCCCCAGAGGCCAAGGCAACTGCATTATAATTTCTGTCCTTTTACGGACAAATTACAAATATGACTAATTTCTCCAGAGTAGAGCGAAATTTGCAAGTATGATAGACACATGCTTATTTCGGCTAATGGGTCAGGTGATTGTAAAAAATCCAACTCCTTTGGGAAAGTCAAGGGGATGAGACTGGGATCGCGAAAAGCCAGGTGTTGAAGTGTTGCGTTCATGTGAGTATGATTTCAAATAGAATGTTTATAAAATAAATTACCGGTAAGAACAAAGATGTAAACCTTTAAGTTAGCTTGGAAAAAAACTAGCTGAAAAACAATAACTGTTGGCCTAATAGAGGAATTTTATGTAAATTAAAAGCCAATTGTGAAACCAATTATCATCATCAGGGGAACTTATATAGTAATTATACTAAGTACATATGATGGAATATTCAAAGAAGGGTAGAATATATAAATAATATATAAGGGACTTTAAAGGATGTTGTTTTCTTTTGAATGGCGGCATATTATAGGCTACTGCAACATTGATGCTCTATGGTTGTAAAATTTATTGACTGGCGACCCGGGACACAGTTTTTTTTTAAATACTTGTTTGTGAGTTATGGATGAAGTTAATCAGATTTGTTTTTTGTGAGTATGGATAATATAGCAAAAGTTGGAAAAAGTTATTTTGGTGGGGGAAGGACACGGCAGGATTATCTATGGTGCTCTGGTGGTCTAGCGGTTCATGGGTTGAAGGGAGTGGGAGTGTTGGCCAGAATTAAGGGTGCGTGGTCGGTGCAGTTGAAATTTTCACTTCTTCGGTTTCGCGACATTCGGGCGGGACATATTTATGCATGAGTAATATGAGTTCGCCTTGTTTCTAATTGTTTAATGTTAGCCTAACAAAATTTAAAATATGGGCAGTACATGCATCCATGACCCATATTTGCCTTTCAGTTTTGCCCTCCACACCCAGACTGGTCAAGGCGCTCTAACCAACTTCATGGTTCATTTTCTGTACAAATAATATCCCAAATATCATATTAAGCAGAAATAATGCGAGGAGTGAAACCATTATTCCCAATCCCAAAAACTTTTTAAAAAATAGCCTTAACCCGACAAGAATTCAAACCTCTAACCAATTTCATCGAAGAATTTGCCCTGACCAGCACAACCACTGCACCGACCCCATGTGTATTTGTGGTTTTATAGTAAAGGTGTGTTGTAATTGGGACCATTACCGGAAATAGGACGGATAAGGATTAAATATGCTCAATAGAAACTGACCTCTCATCTGAGTTTACCGGTAAATAAAAACCAGCAAAATATTTGCTGTTCCTTGGAAGTTGAAAAAGCAAATAAACAGGTTTTCCATAAGAACAAATATTGATTTAAAAGTCATTGCCATTAAAATTTGCCATATTTTGTGGTTTCGGGTAAGTTAAACAGTACATTAATACACTGTAATGTCATAAAGTTTACATAGATTGGCCATTGAATAGCCTATGTCACTTGAAGTAATTGTCAAGTGAAAATTAATTTTAAAAAAAATACTAAAGCCCAGATTAATGTGGTATATTTTTGTGGAGTTCACATCATAATTAAATTACGTATGACAATGAAGTAACCATTTACTATTGCAATGATTAAGGCGCATTCGTATTATCATACACATAAAAATAAAATTTTTGGCTGTTCATTTCAGGGGTGAATTAATACTCTGGTATGCATTATAAAGATGTAAAAACACCCGGCTTTAAAAAAATGGGAACGCCCTTTTCTGAAAATTTTAAAGTGACACTTTAAATAGTAAACAAGTGCAGTAAGGTACATTTCAGATAATGCGGGGCCACTTCAAATCAATTAAAGGTGCATTTTGTGCTCTAACACCTCATTTTTGTTTATGGTTCATTAGATATCCCGAGAAAAGATTAATTCCAAAATTTCAGTTGATTTTGATGAGGCGGTTTGATGTTATCAACAAATGTTTATATCACGGTGCCCCAGAGGCCAAGGCAACTGCATTATAATTTCTGTCCTTTTACGGACAAATTACAAAATGACTAATTTCTTCCAGAGTAGATCGAATTTGCAAGTATGATTAGACAACATGCTATACTTTAGGCTAATGGGTCAGGTGATGTAAAAATCTCAACTCCTTTGGGTAAAGTCAAGGGGATGAGACTGTGGATCGCGAAAAGCCAATGTGTTGAAGTGTTGCGTTCATGTGATTATGACTTTCAAATAGCATGTTTATAAATAAATTACCGGTAAGAACAAAAAGATGTAACCTTTTAAGTTAGCTTGGAAAAAAACTAGCTGAAAAACAATAACTTGTTGGCCTAATAGAGAATTTTATGTAAATTAAAGCAATTGTGAAAACAATTATCATCATCATGGAACTTATATAGTAATTATTACTGAAGTACATATGATGGAATATTCAAAGAGGTATAATATATAAATAATATATAAAGGTACTTTAAAGGATGTTGTTGTTGTCTTTGAATGGCATCATATTATAGGCTACTGCATCATTGATGCTCTGGTTTGTAAAATTATGCCTGGCGACCCGACACAGTTTTTTTTTAAATACTTGTTTGGTGAGTTATGGATGAAGTTCATCGACGATTTGTTTTTGTGAGCTATGGATAATATAGGCAAAAGTGGTGAAAAGTTATTTTGGTGGGTGGAAGGACACTGCATGGATTATCTATGGTGTGGTGGTCTAGCGGTCCTGGGTTTAAGGGAGTGGGAGTGTTGGCCAGAATTAAGGGTGCGTGGTCTGGTGCAGTTTAAATTTTCACTTCTTAGTGTTCGCGACATTCGGGCGGGACATATTTATGCATTACGTAAATATGAGTTCGCCTTGTTTTCTAATTGTTTAATGTAGCTAACAAAATTTAAAATATGGGCAGTACATGCATTCCTGACCCATATTTGCACTTTCAGTTGCCCTCCACACACTAGCCTTGTTCAAGGCGCTCTACCACTTCATTGGTTCACTTTTCTGATACAAATAATATCACATATCATATTAAGCAGAAATAATGCGAGGAGTGAAACCATATTCCCAATCCCAAAACTAAAAAATAGCCTTAACCACGACAAGAATTCAACTCTACCAATTTCATCGAAGCATTTGCCCTGACCAGCACAACCACTGCACCTGACCCCATGTGTATTTGTGGTTTTATATATAAGGTGTGTTTGTATTGGGACCATTTACCGGAAAAGAGACGGATAAGGGATTAAATATGCTCAATAGAAACTGACCTCTCATCTTATTTACCGGTAAATCAACCCGGCAAAATTTTCCTTCTCGAGGAAGAAAAAATAGTGGTGACATGTACCAGTAAACACCAACAGAAACACACTACGTTCCGCAACAGTGCGCATGCAGGCGAGGAAACGGAAATTGATAATACCGCATGATCACGATGATACGTGTCATGTGTAGACATCAAGTCCCAGAATTCGGTGGTGCCTCCTCGATCTTACGTACATTGCTTCACCGCATGCACAACTCCATGAACCTTCGAACCCTTCTCTGACATTCACAAACATTTAACCCATCTAACCTATCATTTGCCTCTGAATTTTGATTGTAAAATGTCAAAATCGACTTCAATCCTACTATCGCTGGTTCTGCAATATTTTTGTTGAAAAGGTCAACCCACAATGCTTTGCGTTGACCTCAGTGTACGACCTTTTTTCCGGCAAAGTTTTATGCAGAGTTGATCGACAGCAGCCAGGGAGTATTTACCGGTAAACAGCGCCCAATAGAAACTGACCGTTATCCACCTTTTCCTTGCTCTTTCCCGGTAAGAGATTTACTGGTAAAATGCAGGATCTTCAATAGAAACATGCTTTCAGGGAGCACAACAGACCACAAGAGAGTTTTCCATCGTATTTGTTTAATCTTTCTCTAGACAGGGTAGCCCCTTGAATGCTATAAAGCACTGATTTCAAAGCTCTGCAGGCATAATGTTCCAAATAATGAGATTTGAGAATAAATGTCAATAATACAATAAATAGCAAGATTGTCAGTTCTTAGCACACTACCTTGATCAAGACTATCCACACACCATCCCAGAGGGTAATGTAGCGCTTGAGTTTGAGATGTCATGCCAGGGGTTATTACTTTTCAGTATGGCCAGTCTAGGCTTTGAATTTAGTACATAGGTGCTGTGTATAGGCTGCATAAGGTAGTGCCAAATTGAAAGTTTTTAATTGAAAACTTGACATTCCAGTAACCTGTACCTGGAATTCAAGCCCAGGTAAGCAATTAAAAAACTGGAGAACTTTACATTTTTAGTCCATTGCTTTTTATGGAGTGTAAGTACAATTTATGATACAATGTTCATGTATATACATCTTTGAGAAGTTTTGCCCCCCCAATGCATTTGTCATTTAGTTATGTAAAAATAAAGTCAGATGTAATGAATAATGAAATAGTCCCCTTGTTACAAATTCAAGAGAAAAAAAACAGGAACCCATGACTCAACTTTCATTAGCTTTATTTAGTCAGGTAAAGGTGCACTTTATGGGTTTGTACTTTATACATTTGCCAGATTGTAGTTTGAATAAAATTTGCCCCAAAAAGTGATTGTTTAGAAATTATGAATACTAAAACACAGTTCCTTTATAGCATAATGATATTTTCTTAAATAGAACTTTTGAATCGACTTTTTAACCCATCAATTCAATATTGAATTGATGGGTTATTGTGATCGAGCGTGTCATGTTTTAATATGTCGGCTTTTATTTACGCTACTAGTCGGGCGTTTTATGTGCATTTCTGACGAAAAACTGCCTAGTTGGAGTCGGACTGTGGGGGAATCGCATGTTGGGCTTGTTTTTTAAAATTTCAGTGACGGGAGTCAGTTTGGGTTATTTTTGTGTCTTTTTGGGCATTTGATGCCGTGCTTGTCATCTTTCTTATTGAATGCTAATGGTTTATGTGTGCACTTGTTAACTGGTGCTAGCTGTGTATTGCGGGCGAAAATGAAATGTGATCGTGCTACCATATCTACCTAGAGCTACCAGGGACTGAGGTCAAACACGAGAGCAAGTTCATTTGACTTGAGTATAAACAGGCCCTGATATATGTCGCCCGACTATACAGGGTGACCCAATAAAAACGTTACCCAAAATGAAACTTTTTGTGTCGCCTGCCTTAATTGTGTCGCCTGCCTTAAAGGTGCAACAAGATCGATTTTACATATCAGGTGTCCCTAAAAATCGGAAGTACTGATTTTTGCCCTGATATAATGCTTTCCATCTAAAATATTCCCATCTAAAAGGATTAAGCTGAGAAATGTTTCTTTGGTACAAAAATTATGAAATTTCTAATTTCGTATAGGAGCAAATACAAAATTCAGCTTATGTTTTATATTGAAATATAGGCAAATCAAAATCACTTTTTTTCTCTCTTTTAAGACATTTCTGTAGCCAAAGACAAGGTAATAAATCTATTGAGTGTCTAATCTATATGAAATTACTATTATGACACAATATCTGGGTGTCTCAAAATCTCTTGTTGCACCTTTAAGGCAGGAAGACACATAGGGATCACTTTGTCCGCTGTTGTTGATGTCTGTTGATGTCTGTTGTGAAAAAGGGTTAACAATTGCCTCTAATATCCGCATACTTCGATGGATTTAAACCAAACTTGAATCATAGATTCAACATGGGATCCCTCTTGAAAAAAGTTGAAATTCAATTGGAACCTAACTTGAGTCATAGATGCAGCATTGGATCTCTCATTTGTTGATGCGGTCAGAAGTCACATGCCAAGGTCAAAGGTCACGTGCCAAGGTCAAAGGTCATATGAGGCCTATCATTACAAACCGCGACGGCAGGCGACACATGCGGTCCGAGGACCGATGTATTTTTGTTCCCGCCGAACAAGTTCGGAAACGGGGACTATGAAATGAGCAGTGTCCGTCCGTCCGTGATAAAAATGTTAACCCATGTTTATTATACGTTTTATCTGGAGTTCCGTAAGGGCGACAATGATGTAACTTGGTGGAAAGAAGCGGGTTGATAAGTTCTCGACTTCTCTAGATTTGGGTGTGAAATATGCTAATTAAGTATCTAATTTGCATAATTTATGAAAAATTGCATGCAAGGCCGGGCTTGTACAAGTTTTCTGGAGTTCCGTAAGGCGTATAATGATGTAACTTGGTGGAAGGAAGCGGGCTGAAGAGTTCTCAACCTGATTAGATTTTGGGCGTATTTCGGGCAAATTGAGTATGCAAATGAGCTAATTAATATGCAAAAATCAGCGTAATTGCTATATTTTTGAAATGGTACATCGGATACTCAAAATTCCTGCGCTGCATGAAAGCCTCTCATGGGACACATCTTTTTTGCAATTTGAAAGTATGTGATATATGCGGCTTAGGTCTGTAAATGAGGCTATTAAATATGCGTAATAAATTGCTGTATCTCTGAAACGTTATGTCGGATAGGCAAAATTGAAAAAAAAAAAAATCTGCTATAGACTACGATGCCATAGGGGAGGGGGTGGGGTGTTGGGGAGGTTGTGGACTATTGGGAGGGGGTGTGGGTTGGTTTTTGCGGGGTGTTGGGGAGGGGATGTTGTTTGTAGGGTGTTGGGGAGGGGGTTGGTGTTGCTGTGTTGGGAGGGTGTTGTGGAGGGTGTGTTACATGTTTTGGGGAGTAGGTGGGATTGTTTACGGGGTGTTGGGGAGGGGGTGAGGGTTGGGGAGGGGAGTGGGGTGTTGCGTTTGTTGGAGAGTTGTGGGCTGTTGGGGTAGTTGTGGGCTGTTTGGGGGGGAGTGGGGTGTTCGGGTGTTGGGGAGGGGGTGGGGTGTTGGGATTGGGACTATTGGGGAGGTGGTGGGTGTTGCGGGGGTGGTTGGGGAGGGGGATTGTTGTGTGTAAGGGTGTTGGGAGGGGGTGTGGTTTGCATTGTTGTGGAGGGGGTGGGGTGTGGAGGGGGTGTTACGGTCTTGGGATAGGGTTGGAAGTGTTACGTGGTGTTGGGAGGGGGTGCGGGTGTTGGGGAGGGGAGTGGGGTGTTGCGGTTGTGGAGAGTTGTGGCTGTTTTGGGTAGTTGTGGCTGTTGGGGAGGGGAGTGAGGTGTTGCGTGTTGGGGAGGGGGTGGGGTTTTGCGGGGTGTTGGGAAGGGGTTTGGGGTGTTGTGTTGCATTTATCGCAGAGTGTTAGTGGTCGCGACATTCAGCGGGGACATATTTTTAACGCATCGCGTAATAGCAAGTTCGGCCTTGTTGCATTTAATTATTAGGGAACGATTTGCGGCTAAGCTGTCAATGGAGTTTTTTGTATTAAGTGGTTTCACATGTTTGTAAAGTTTCAATTGATGGTGGTTAGGTATTGTTTTTTTTTTTCGTTTTTGGCTGTGTATTCTACATATTTATAATATTTTACGTTTTCACATTTGCAACGGAATTGTATCATTGTCTGCGTTTTTTGTGTCATGGACCAGAATCACCTGACCAGAGTATCGTTTTGGTGTTGATCGGTCACACAACGTCATAACATACAATATTCATTAACTTCTCCCTCTTCTATTGTTTGTTTTCTACTTTTTGACTATCGGGATATTTTCCAATGGACTGGTTCCCGCTGGCTAACTTCTAACAACACGTACACGCATATCGCGTTAATAAATCTTAATCTTGATTTCTTTCCTACTATCCCATTTATTCATTACTAATAAGATTTCCTTCCTATTAATCTACATTCAATTAAATCTTCATTGTTAAGAGGTGGATATAAATGAACATAAGCACAAATTTACCCATAGGCCTTTCAAACACATTCAAACACATCATTTAAAATAGTTTATACAATATAGTGATTTAGAAATAAATTTGCTAGAGGGCCTAATGGATTTTAACCATGTAGCACATGTTTTGTAAAAGTTCATGGACATACAACATACAAACACATTCGCATATACACACTCGCACTCCTACACACACGTTCACACTTATTTATACATGTATTCGTTCATATCAATTGTTGCGTGAGTAATTTGGATTTGTGGTAGTGTTCGAGTTTGGACTTGGCAAACTATTTGGGAGATCCCTATACCACATACTTGTTCTGTCCTGAAATGCTTTTGAGTGCTTTAAAAAGTCGTAGTAAGTCAGAGTTTGTTGTGGGGAATGCAAGTTCTTTTCGTGTTCATTGTTGGTTTGATTAGGTATCGATTTTATTTCTCCGGTTAAATTGTAAACATCAAATAAACGAGGACTTGGATTAAAACGCAATCCTGCAACTCATTGTTCATTCTCCCGCCATCTTGTTTCTCGAAGATTGTCGGTGTCATATTCAGCTAATAGGGGAAGGAATTCCTTCTCTTGTCATTTCGGCAGATTTAGGAATCGTTAGGTGCTCTTGTGCTTGTCGATTTGAAGGGGCTGGATTCGCAAACGGTATTTTATTCTTTGTTTCGGTGGTAAGCTAGCTTTGTATCACTTTTCCTTGCATAGTTTATTTGCATTGACTTAATTCTAGCTTTAAACCAGGCGGGTGACACTGTGTACAAATGCCTATAGACGTTGGTGATATCGATAGTATTAGCGCCACCAATTTTGATAAGCTACCTAATTAGCTAATAGTTTATGCAGTATAACGGTCGATCACGAAGCATAATTTTTATAGCGCCACGTACGACCGGCGATCCATAAGCTACAGATTTCATGCAGTATCCTTTTCTCAAGCGTGTGTCCAATCCCGTTTTATTTAGGATTCCTGTTTAATCTAATTAAGTAGTCGGTTTTCGTTTTTTTGTGTGTACACTAGGTTTTTTGGCTTGGGTGAAGTTTGTAAGTGAATCATTTCAAGTGAGGTAGTCATTACAGAATTTTCATAATAGCCTTTTCTTTGTTGTAACCAGTGTTTGACACCCGCCGTTAGGTTGCCTTGTTGTTATGGTTGATCAGTTAAGTTTAACCGGACTGGGCCTAGGCTTGGCGCCGCGGCAGGCTGTCACGAGATGCAAGCTCGAGGGTTATGTGATGGGGTCGCCGCCCTCCACGATACTGATGTTGGCATGTCGTTTAGGCTTTGTACGAGTAGGACTGGGTGTCGGCACTTTGGTATTCCTTGGATGTGAACGTTCATGTTGATATTGTTACCTATAGGTCTTATTTTGGTGAGATATTGCCATCAATCGTGTAGGTAAGGAAGAGTATTGTTGGAGGCTTTGCGAATGAGAACTTGGAAAGCTTCAGAAATGTAATGAATATGCGGCAGCATGGCTTCTGACTTTTATAGGTTTTGCAGGGTTTCAAATATTCTGCGTTTTGGTAAGGGGTATCTGGTCCTCGGAAATTTTTTGATGCACTCAATTCTAGGATATACAGAGTACAGGAGGAAAGGGTGTGTTAGGAAAGCCTTGTGGGTTGGCTATTATTAATCTTAACCATAAGATTGGCAATTGGAGGTGCAGCGCAAGGGGTGATTTTAGCCATGCTGAATTTTTAATTCATCTTCACAAATAATATACAAGACCTGGCACATACATTACATAGGTATTTGAGATCAGCCTTTAAATGAACATCCGCCATCACACTAACAGGTTCAGATTTTATCATCAGTATTTGGGTGTTAGTTGTGTTTGGTCGGTAATTGTTTCCGTGTGCAACTTATTTCTAATTAATGAATCCAATCCTTTGCCTTTCATTCTGGGTCAGGTTGCATGAGGTTGCCCTTTGTGGCAAGTTCCTTTGGATAAGGAACTTGGTTGGGGATTCTGTTTTCTAGTTATACAAATTAATAGTTCTTAATATTTATTGTGTAAATAAGCCAAATTAATTAATAAATAGGCTAACAGGACTGCTTGTTGTTCTACCGTTCTACCGTGAGTTGTGGCTCGGTCTAACCAATAAGGATAACGTTAGGTTGTGTGTGTACTACCCTTCCTGTTAATAATGAGAGTTGTGCACTGTTCAGTCTTCCCTCTAATGCTTAAAAAAGTAGTCTCGTGCGGAGCGAAGCTTGTGCGCGGAGTGCCCATCTCTCTTTCCTTAGCGTTTGGGCCAGACTCTTCCCTATTATGTTTGCTGTGGGGGGTTCGCCACTCCTCCAGCACAACGAGTCTGTTACTTCCCAGCATTGAATAATGCTGGTACCCATTTATACACCTGGGTGGAGAGGAGTAATTAAGGTAAAGTGCCTTACTCAAGGGCACAACACGTTGGCCGCAGTGGGACTCGAACCCACGACCTTTGGATTGCGGGACGAGCGCCCAATCCACTGGACCACACGTGCCCTCTAATGCTTGGTGTGCAGTATATAGGTTGTGTGTGTACATGTACTACCCTTCCTGCCAATAGTGATATATGTGCACGGCGCAGTCTACCCACAAATGTTCGGTGTGCATTATTTAAGTGTGTGCTCATCTGTGCTAAGTGATGAATTGCTTATGAGTTTTGGCTACCCTTTAAATTCAGTGTTTTGCTTAATCTCCCCACTATTACTAGTGTGTGTGGATGTATGAAAAGTGAGTTGGTTGTGGATTGAACTACCCTTTCAAGTGTAACTCATAATGTGTGTGTGTGCGTTCTACATTTGAGGAAAAGGTGGTTGTGGATTTTCTACCCTTCCAATTACTTAAGGGGGCTAGGACACGATAGATCTGTCCGAAATTTTCCCTTGAAACTCAGTATGAACAAACTTCCATCGATGGTAACCAACAATCCAAAATAAAAAATTGGGGTCACCTACCTCGTTTTTCATATAATATTGATTCAAAATACGTATTTTTTGCCATTTTTGATAAAAAATTAGTACACAAACCTATGGAAATTTGATTTTTATGACAGACATTTTTAATTATAACAAAAATTCTGCTCGAAATTTTTTGATGGAATTTTAATAAAAGTTGCGCACTACTATAAGCCTTCGATTAAAAAAGAAAAAAGATGGTGTCACCGACCTACTTTTCTCAATAATGTAACAATAGCATGTTTTTAGTGTTCAAAATTGTGAGAAAACTGTCTATGCGACATTCAGAGGCGTCACACGCAACATAGGTTACGCAATGTCAACGCTTCTAATACTCTCGCGCGTATCGATCACGCATTTCATAAGACGAATTTCCTATTTTGCTAATAGTTTGCCTTTATAATGAGAAATACTTCTCTGGAAATCTGGGAAAATTGGGATCATTGAAAAAATACACGTAAAACAAGAAAGTATGCTGCACACCATTAAAAATACTGAGTTTATGGAACTTTCGGAGTATTTTACTGGCAATTCTGTCAACACAATACTAAATCGTTGTCATTTACTGTAAATTGCACTGACGCGTAATTTTTAGAGAGCAAGAATGCAACTCTCTCAATTCCAAACTAGTTATATTAGGAAGAACAAAACTTGTAAAAAATGTTTGAAATTCCAATTTCAGTAGATTAAATTTTATGTCTTTTCAATGTTTATTCCCGTATTATTGTCTCTGAAACTTACCTTAGTCTTTGGAATTTAGTGACGAGGAAGGGGAGGACAGATGGAGGTATAGCACTGAGGGGGAAGGGGTAACTTTTTCAGGTAGGGATGTGCGGCCCCAAATTCCGAACTTGGGGACATGGGACCCGATTTCATCATTTTCATAGGCCCTTTGGAACTCAGTGAAATTTCGAAAAATTTGCAGGCAGAGGAACTAAAATTTGGCTACATTTTAGCTTCTTAGGTTAAAATTTTACAAACGGGGACATCAAGAACGGAATTCATCGCCTCTTCTACACATGTACAGACTCTTTCTCCATCGACTTCCCGCCGTGTTTTAATAGCGTTTTTTTACATATGGGTTGCACTTTCAAACTTAAAGGTGCATTTCATGATCCTAACACCTTCATTTTGTTTATAGTTCACCATCCTCGAGAAAAAGTTATTTCCAAATTTAAAGTCGATCCGGACGGTGCTAAATGTGACGGTGCCCCATAGGCCACTGTGTTGTCATCTATCCGTAAACGGAAATCAGAAAATTCTTCCAGGTCAATTTCGCACGTAAAATTCAGCACATATACTTAGCCCATGAGATCAGATAATATAAGAATCTCGGCCTTTTTTAAAAGGTAATTTAGAAAATTCTATCTTTGGTCAATTTGAGGGGGTGGTTGTGACACACGAGTAGGCCTACATAGGGTTGCAAAGGGGTGGAAAGTTTCCGGAATTTTGGAAACTTTCCCGGAAACTTTCCAGGAATTTTGAAGGGCCTGGGAATATTGGGAATTTTCGGAAATTTTCAATTTTGGCATTTATTAAGTTTTAAACATTTTAAAATATTTCATACCCAAGGAAAAATTACAAACCATGTTTGTTAGGCCTTTCCTTTAACTTAAAAGGCTTTTAGTTTTAGAAGCAGTATTATTTTCAGATTTTTATCAGAAACAAAGGTATGTTCATGGGGCACTCGATAAAAAATCTAGCCAAAATCTTTGTACTGAAGTTCACTACTACAAAAATATTTGTAAAGGTCTTGTTTCTGTTTGACTATTATTAATCATCCCTCGCCCTCGGACAAGATATCTAGAGTCATTTTGAATAAACTTTTTCAAGAGTGCACCTTTGCTAAGCCCTAACTGGAAATTAAACTCATTGGAAGTAGTGGTTTTCTATTCTAAAATCTGGCAAAGACTCATTTAGCCCATTTATTACAAAATTTTACCCAACTTGAAGACTTGTCTACATATTTAATGGGGAAAATCCAAATTTCAATTTGATTTATTTGTAACAAGCCTTTGTAGCCTGTTCAAAGGCAGTTTGGGTTGATCATATGCACGTAAAATCAACCCAAAATAGGCTAAAAATAAAAAAAAATTGTGGACATTTGGGTTTCCTAAAAAGCTGATTGGCTGAATTTCCACTGAAAATGTTCATGTTTCATGCCTGTTACAGGAGACAGTCAAAACCATTTAAGCAAAGTTAAAGTTGATTTTGAAGATAAGTTCTCATTAAATGCAAGGTAAACTCAAGGTGGGTGGTTTACGAAAATTATGCAAACTACAAGACCAGTGAGTGATAGAACAGAAAATAAACTGACCCTAACATGAATGTTTATTTTTTTGTTAAAGAGTTGTGGGGAATTCATTTTTTTCAGCTGTTAAAACATGCTTGTTTTTGCTTGTGTATTCTTCTGTAGCATTTCAGTTGTGTACAGAGTAATATCCTATCTGAACAAAAGGACCTTTACAGTTTGTATCAATTTCAAAAGATCGTTTTGAAAATTCCCGAAAATTTCCTAAAATTCCCATAAATTCCCGTCAATTCCCAAAATTTCCATGGAAAATTTCCGCTCTGAAAATTCCCGGGAATTTTGCAACCCTAGGCCTACATATAATTAGAATAAGCAGTGCATAGAAAACAAAAAATATTGGATTCTATTCCTACAATTTACGTACGTTGTCTTTTTTTTGTTTCCAACTAAAAACAAGTACATTGTCAAACCTATACGTTCGCAAGCCTCATTTGGAAATATAAAAACTTCATTCACCATTATTCATCCAGAGTCCTTTTGGGTGATTTTCCCTGTTTTTTTCACCCTCGCGCTTTTCTAGCGCAGCGAGGGTGTTAGTCATGATGGGCGAATCTCGATTTCGTATGTGTGACAACTATCAGGGACTTCATTTTTGATCGTACGTCGATGAAATTTTGGTAGTGGGTAGGGATGGATATGGGACAAGTCGTGATAGAGCAATATCCCGAAATCGGGGTGTGTTTTGGCCGCTCGGAGCGGTTTCGGGCTGTGGATCTTTAGAATTGGAGGGAAATTGGAGGGAAATTGGTAATATTCCGTGATGTTACGACTATGCGCCGTGCATTTAGATTACGCCCTGCCGAGGTCTGGCATTTGGCAAAGAATTCTCGTTGTGTTCTTCTCTGGTTCTATTAGACATCGATTGATTCACGCTCCTTTGTGGGTATGCCTATCATATGAATGGTGTTTGTAAGCTCCGTCTATTCAAGGGTATCACTGAAAATAATAACGTCGACAGATCGTCCTTGCAATATTACGGCGGTCCAGTATTTCCCACGGTGTAGTCTGTGTCACAGACTCCGAAAGGTACTGCAATATGATGGGCTCGGCGAACATCAAACATTTTCCCACGGTGCTACGGCACTATAGGCTAGCTAAATGCACGATCTTACTTCCCCACCGCCGTAGTCATGAGCGGGTTGCACCTCTTGGTTGCACCAATCAATTTGTATATTACAACCACGTGATCTCGTTTGTTTTGTCCTTGGCCCCGGTTTCACCAATGGAGAGTCCATTCATTTACAACATTACATGACCTCGTTGATAAAAACATATGTTGCCTTTGGCCGGTCCTATCATCTGTTATGCATGGAGCTGAGGGCTGTCATAAGAACACAGTCAACA
>JAMKCH010040780.1:0-22229 GCA_023653785.1 Ophioderma brevispina | reverse complement strand
AGCTTTTTGGAATTACTCTTGTTGGGGTACCGCTTGCCCTCTTCTCCCTTGTAGACGCTTTCAGGCTATCTGATGGATACATCCCCACAACGTCAACTCGTTTACATCTTTCCAACTGGTTACTCTCTCCTAGCTGGGCAATTGTGTAATAAGTAATACACATAAGTCAGTAAAATTTTAGACGGTTTGCAAAATATTTCAGTCATTTGGGGAACCATCTAAAAAACCAAAAATAAAACAAAGACTAGGGCTTGCTTGGACTCATTTCAATGATTTAGGCTGAAATTTGAATATGTCCATGAAAATAATTTTGAAATGTTTTTTTAACCAAAAAATTAAAAATTGACAAAAAAGTCTGCGGTGTCGAATGCAATCGACATCCGCAGGGAAGAAGTTGAAATGTAGGTACAAAAATGGATCAGCATACTTAAGAATGTTTGCTGTGCCAGGATTCAACATTTTGACAATGACAGCGCCATCAAGAATGTTTGCATCACTTTCGGGAGCTTGACTGGGTATTTAACTTTCAGAATCTAAACACTGCAATAGATCCGATTCAGATGCAGCTCGTAGATTTCCATCAGTCGGACAGTAATGGTGGTATCATCTGATTTTCAATGGCCAAAAGTGGCATCAAGGTCAACCACTCTGTTCTGGCAATGCAACATAAATCTTGAGAAGAGGTTGACGTTGCTCTCCAGGTGGCTATTAGCTTCTTTTCTTTGGATTTAGAGAATAAAAGATAGGATTTGTCGTTTTTCCTATCAAATGTGTCATATTGGATGGCATCAGTCCAATATTTTGATAGTGGATGCCTGTGCAGTCGGTATCCACTACGATGACATCCACTCAAATATTGGACTGGCCCATCCAATATGACACATATTAGATAGGCAACACAATAAATCCTATCTTTTATTCTCGATTCTTATTTAGTTTTTGGTTTGGTTTTAATCACAATTTTTTTTAAAATTTTAAAATAGTAGTTAGAAAGGCAAAAATATTTCCCCTGCTGTCAAAAATGAACCAACCCGTACTAGTTGCTTGCACTGCGTAAACCTTATCACGCACCGTAAACATTACGGGACGACGCCACTATATATCGCGTCTCATATAAGATAGGCGGCAACCAATATATTGCCTGTTTGCTTACTAAACCCCTGCCCACTGATAAGATTGTTGTTTAAGAGGTTGCTTTCTAAAATGAGGTAGCTGCTGCTTCTTCAGTGGATCGGTAATATGCTTGCTAGGATGTTTGAAGTCCTTTCCTTGATAATTCAAGTGTACTGCTCCCCCTCCAGCACTCTGCATCTGCATTTCTGAGTGATTCTGCTACTAAATCATCCAATGCATTGCTTTTCTTTTCTCTAGAAAAGGATTACCCTCTCCTATCACTGATACGAGGGAACAAACAGAGTTTCCGAATTTCCGAAACACAATTGAATTTGGAAACCTTAACAAATAAACCTGTGCTGAATCATAAGTGTGTCATAAAAAAAGTGTCAGATGGGTCAGGTTACGGAAACGCCGAACAAACATCCTTTACAAATGCTTTTCACTACGTCATGCTGTTCATGGTGACCTTAATGACACTGATTTGTTTCACTATCACTATGAACTACTTACTTCTTCCTCTCCTTAAAACTCTACGCTTGCTACCCCTGGTCCAGCTATCATCCATCGATGTAGGGCCCCGGTTCTCTGTTCACCCAACAGCCCTCCCGATCCCTTAACTAGTCTTTTGTTCTACTCAAGAGTGGTCTAAGCTCGCAAGAGCTAAAAATTACTTGGTCTGTGAACTCAAACTTCCCTGAGCGACTTCAGCCACAACATGTGTATGCTTTTAAGCAAGTCGCCAGGTCCTGCGAATGGTGCACGAAGAGCCATCTAGGATGGGACATGGTGTAGGACAAACATTCCACAGCATAAAATTGACAATACTTTCTACATACAGGTCGAAGTTGCCTTCTCATACTGATCAGAGCAGAGCAGAATGAGGACTTCCAGTGACAGTGTTCTGAGCCAGAAATAAAATGGACACATTTGAGTAGCACACATAATTGATATAGGTAAATAATTGTTACAATCAAAATATAACCGTTCTGATGCTATCCGCAGTAAAGCATGGCCACTTTTCCGGACATAACCCTACTTGCGGTGGCGATTGCCATCTTCAGGGGAAGATTAATAATATTTATCCATGTCCCTCCCTGAAATTAAGTAGTTAAAATTTCATTAAATGATGTAGTTGAAAATTGGGCCGCCATCTTGAAAAGCGCCCTCAAGTGTCAACTTTCATACTCATCATGGCTGACATGATCCTGTCATGTCTCTGGATGAAGAATATTACAACATTAAAAGAGGGTTTAAATTTAAAGCACCTATAAAACCCTTTATATACAGTGGTAATGGGAATTTTGGAGCCATTTTTGGAAAGCGCCTCTCTTGGCCAACATGGGTATTCTTTGATTGGGCACATATCTGAAAAGAAATGTTTAGGTCCTGAGCCCATGCAACCTGGGAAAGTTTGGTGCTTTTAATCACCAAGGCCAATCATCACATATATAAGGGCTTAACGCTTAACTATGTTGCTTCCTGCACTCCCCAGGCTAGCCCACTGTGCCACCTTAATTTTTATGTTCTTTCATCTTTTTATTGTACATAATTCTTTTATGTTATTTTTTAGCCCAAGTATTTAAATAAATAAAAAAATAAAACCCCCGGTAACTTAAAAAAAAAAAAAAAAAAAAGAAGATCAGATTTCATTTTGTGCGCGTCAACACCAGTTCTTGTGTTTAGAAGGATCCACCCCCACAGGTCGCTGCAGCGCACTGGTAGTCTAAAGACCTTGGGGGATTCCCCGAATCCTTCTTCGCTATCTTTCATACGCTCACTTGAATGAAATTATTATATACCGCAGATATTGATCCCTTGTCCATTCTGATTGGTTAAATGAAAGTCACATGACAGGGTATAGTTTCACTTATTTTCGGTATAGTAACTTCTGCCCGGTATAGTAAATTTTTGGCCCGTATAGTATTTTTTTTTTGGCGCGGTATAGTAACTCTTTGACCTGTATAGTATTTTTGCCCTAGCTTAAGTCTCGTTACTGCCTCTGAAAGAATCTACTCTATGAGTATATAAATACACAATATTAATTAACTCCCTTTATTCGGGCCATAGTCAATCTATTGACCCGCGGTGATCTCGAGACCGTACCATTTTCCCTCATTTCCTCTTCGCGGGAAATGTACGGCCTCGAGATCACCTCGGTCAATAGATTGACCTATGTCCCTCATGGACAGTCCATATTTGTAATACTATTTTTTTTTAAACTTCTATGTGATTGTATATGAATAGGTCTTCTTCACAGTTCAAGTTCAGTTTTTGAACATTGATAGACATCAGACACAATAAGACAATCGTTCCCCCTAGTGGTGTTTTTAATCATAAATGATTGCATATTACCAAGGAAAATACAAATAGCGACCGATTAGTTATGGCATCGCAGGTCACGGGGTATAGGCTTACGATTACGACAACAATACTGATATATACTCAGGAGAGTAATTACTTAAGGTATTGCTTGAATAACCAGCTTGAATGACCTAATATTTCTTTCAGTTGTAGAACATTTCCTTAGCCTACTTAGTATCATGTTTAATATTGTTCTGAAGTTCGCATTGAAAAGTCACCAATTAGCAACAATAGTCGTAGTGCGACTATCGCAAATAATCAGACGACAACTAATTGCGACTTAGTCATGCAGCCCTAGGGTTAACTATAACAATGTAAACAAATGATTACACTGTCATAGTGAAACTACTTGCGGAGTTTAACTATAACCATTGTACAAATGAGTCTACACTGTCATAGTGAAACTTGGGGGGTAACTATAACAATGTACAAATGAGTACACTGTCATAGTGAAACTTGGGGGGTAACTATGTACAATGAGTACATTGTCATAGTGAAACTTGGGGTACTATCCAATGTCAAAGAGTACTTGCCATATGAACGTGGGTGTAACTATAACAATGTACAATGAGTACAATTGTGTCATAGTGAAACTGGGTAACTATAACAATTACAAATGAATACTTTCCATAGTGAAACTTGCGAGGTTTAACTATAACAATGTACAATGAGGTACACTGCCATAGTGAAACTTGGGGGTAACTATAACAATGTACAATGAGTACATTGTCATAGTGAAACTTGGGGGTAACTATAACAATGCAAATGAGTACATTGCCATAGTGAAACTTGGGGGGTACCTATAACATGTACATGAGTACATTGTCTAGTGAAACTTGGGGGTAACTAATAAATAACAGGGTCATTCCATGCCAATTCAACAAATCGAGTACCCCATCCCCTCATGGATTTCGTTCCTTTTTGGTGTATTGAAAGATATTCATGAAACTAACATCCTGAAAATTTTGAGCTCTGTACCTCTTTTTCGTTTTCACGCTACAGCAATTTTAAATTTGAGGGGGTCACCTCAAAAACACATGTACCGGTGTGAAATTCATATTCAGAGGGCCCATAAGTAAGAACTACACCCCTCAGATCCTTCAAACTTGGCATTCTGGATACCCTTTTGCTGCAGATTTGCAAATATGTGAACCGAAAAAATGCACCTTGGCGCCCAATTTAAAATAACAGGTGGTCAAAAATGGCTCCAAACCCACTCGGACCATACTTGGGGGGCCCATAATCAAAAGTAAAAGTATATAAACTTCCAATTTGGCTGATGAAAGCTTATCTTGATACTCCGCCTTGTGTACAACTTATCTTATAATCAGCTTGATTGGAAAGATATAGCTGTCCGCAAAAAGCAAAAAGTCCAAAGTACCTTTGAACTTGACCCCCCTAAAAATCAATGTCAGACATTTTTTGCACCAAATTCGGCTTGAATATGGTTAGAAGGGCCCCTGCCTGAAGTTTTTGTTTGCCAAGTTTTCACATGGTGGTCTAACTGCCATATTTAGGTAAACAGGCTTCAAGAATCCTAAACTTTTTTCACTAATATCAACAAAAGTCCATTGAAATGTACACATAATTCTGAACTTTGCAACCTGTGTATTCAAGTGGAGTATTAAAAACTTTGATCCAAGTTTTGGACCTTGTGAACTCTAAAAATGAAATTGAAATCAATATTATCACCTTATTCAGCACCTGATCTAGTTATGGACCAAATTTCACTTGTGTCGTGTTTGTTAAGGAATTTATAATAACTGTTAATATTATTTCAATTGAAGTTATATAAAAAGTGAACTGTGGCAAGTTAAATAACCCAGTTTGCCCAGTTTCAGGTTTCCTGTGTGTTTTAAATGGGAATTCTTTCAAACTGAATTACCTAAAAAGGGCCTTTTTGAAGACCAGTTACTTTATCAGGGGGGGTCGGACACACGAGCTGCTCGATTTGGGCAGTGGGTTGGGGATTTTCCAAACGGTAATTTTTGGGGAACTGCTTTACGTGCATTTTACTATGAGGCCTCGTCCCAGTGACAAAAAAATCAGCTTTTTAACCTTTGTTCAAAAGAATCTTAGTATATCATATAAATTAAGGAAAAATTAGTGATCTTTCAAAATCCGTCGGGGTTAGTGATCAACCCCGTTGCAAACTAGTGTAATTTCCAATATAACGGTCATTTAGTTTAAATATTCTGTGACCAGGGCCTAGTCTTTATTTAGTCAATTCCGTGTGTAACCGTTTCGATATGGTAATAGCGCCCTCATACGTTAAGTTTTTGAAACAGACTAGCACCCGGAAGTTTGATGCCGTTTTGATTTGCTGTTTCTGTAGTGGCATGTCCTACCCCCCCCTGTTTACTTATAGAACAGAACACTTAGACCCCACAAATGAAACTTTTGCCAAAACATATTAGGCAAGGACCCTCCTCAACCTATTTCACGCAGAAGTTTGGTGCAGAATGTCTGACTTGGTTTTTAGGGGGGCCAAGTGGTAAATTGGAATTTTGCTTTTTGCGACAACTATATCTCTTCCAATAAAGCTGATATAAGTATAAGATTATACAACAAGGGTAGTATTCAATATAAGCCTTTCATTCAACCCAGAATTTGGAAGTTATCACTTTTACTTTTTGATTTTTATGGGCCCCCAAAGTAAGGTCCCTAGTGTTTTTTTGGGCCATTTTGTGACCCCCTTTATTTGAAATTGGGTGCCCGTGCATTTGTCCTGTTTCACATATTTGCAATCTGCATCAAAAGGTAATCCAGAATGCCAAGTTGAAGGATCTGAGGGGTGAGGTTCTTTACTTATGGCCCTCTGATATTGAATTTCACACCGGACATGTTATTGAGGTGACCCCCCTCAATTTAAAATTGCTGTAGCGTGAAACAAAAGAGGTACAGAGCTCACATTTCAGGATATTTAGTTTCTCATGAATATCTTAAATCCACCAAAAAAGAAAGCGCGTCCATATTGTTATGTTGTATACGTTCGATTTGTTGAATTGGCATGGAATGACCCAACCAATGTACAACTGATTACTGCCATAGTGAAACTTGGGGGGTGGGGGGGGTAACTATAACAATGTACAATGAGTACATTGTCATAGTGAAACTTGGGGGGTAACTATAACAATGTACAATGAGTACATTGTCATAGTGAAACTTGGGGGGTAAAGATCAAACTGTACCAATGAGAACATGTCTACAAATGAGTACATTGTCATAAAGAAACTTGGGGGGTTTAACTATAACTATGTACAATAAGTACCATTGCAGGATCCCAAATAAGAATTAGGGCAGGCAAGGCAATTTTTCACAATTTTTAAAAAGGGCACCAAGGCATTAACATGTTAAAGAATGCAAATTTTTTAGGGCACCAAGGCAAATGGAGGGGGCACCAAAGGCAAATTGCCTTAGGTGCCTAGGTTATTTTGGAGCCTGCTATGTAATTAGTGAACTTGGGGGTTAACTTAACAATTACCAACATGAGTACATATTTTAACAAATTAAAAACACTTGTTGTCATAATTATGCCCTTAATCCTAATACTTTTGCTACTACTGAACACCAAAGCAAAACCTACTTCTTTGTGTAACTCTTCCACGGCACTTGAAATCTTGCAACTAGACTAAACTTTACAACTAGAATTCATAGAGAACTTTCCTAATAAGACATTAAACTTCATCAAGCCATCAGCGGCGATAAACTTACAATTTACCAAAATTGCAAAACAAACACTGACTTATTCAAAAAAGGAAAACCAATACCATGCCTTCTTTAGTTTCCATGGCAATATTGGAAATTTGAGACAATGGAGGGTCAATCTCGCTATCAAGTTATTAGACAGACTTAGATCAACTTACTGTTTGTGAGCTGTTTTGTTACACTCAATCATGCTTGCTGATTTAGACAACAAGGTCCATTTGGTAACCAAACTATCGAATAGATTGTAAAAACGAAGGTGTTAATTTTGCTGGAATGTGCCTCTGGATGGTTCACAACAAAGATTTAACCACTCCAAATTTTTGTTGGAAGATGACTTCTCTTCTGAAAGGTTTTTTGATGTTAGGTTTGCGTGTATCTGTGAATAGGGGGGTGACCCGGATCACTATCAACAACTCCCCCCCCCCCCACCGTAAACATTAAATGAGATTTGTGTATCAGAAGAGAAAATTAATTTGTTTTCCTCATTACACCAGTGAAATTTGAACGTGTGCATGCATCATAAAAGAAGAAGGAATTTTGCAAGTAGATTCAGAGATCCCCCGATCCTAATTCAATGGCAAACTCCAGAAATGTGAAATCTTGTTGTCCATTTTGAAATACTAGTTGCACAAACTCACAAAAATGATCTAACGGACTGCTTGAACCAACGGAACAGCTAATGGATGAGCATTGACAAAGTACACAGTGCTATTTCCAGCTTAGTCATATTGGAATAACATTTTTAACACCCGGTGAATTATATCGGGAATCCATATTATATTCTTAAATACAACACCCTTCTTATTCAACACTTATAGAAGTCTGAGCCTTTTTTACACATTCACAAGTATAGTTTACTAGCGATTACCAATGCAATTTCTGAAAAAAAAATCACAATTTTTTCGAAAATTGGGGGCACTCTTAAAAAAGGCCCATCTATGCTTCAAGTAACTAAGTAACTAAATGAATGACTCCTTTACATCACCAGTCTCATCCTTGCACAAGGTTTGCCTGACATCTGAACAAGCTCTCTCCAGTGCCTTTTTGGGTCGATTCGATAGTCTTCTCCAGCATCGGTTTCTCTCACAAGATCTTCCAACTAGTTAAGCTACAAACATCAGTAGGGATGAGTAACAGATAAAATTACAACGGGTTTCAAAATAAATATCTTAACCTGGAACAGATATAGGGTGACCCAAATAATGCAACCGTGTGACAATGTTGATGACATGTTTGTGTTCACCCGTATTCAATTCAAAAATGGAATATCAACAACAGCATTTTTGGTCCTGTTAAAGGTGCCTGTCTGATCGCCCACGAAAGTAGCATCATTATTTAATTTTTAAGTTAGTTTCCATGATACTTGGTTTACGTACCAGGCTCTCATATCAAGGTAGATAAAACCCAATACATGGCATGGTCAGAGCTCCTCTGCTAGCCCTTACAAAAGGCAGTTTTCATAAAGCACATTCCACTTCAGATTGTGATCTTCACACTCATCGGCCTTAAAGCCTAATCATTTGAGTGTCCTTTATTTCAGCCTTGTAGGTAATTTAGATGATATGTTAGGATGAATCATTTTGTATTTCAAGGTTTTTTTTTTTAAATTAACGAAATATTGTTTTTGTCAAGATCACAGTCAGGCCTTTTTTCATGCCTTTCCAGTTTTTCTAAAAAGCTTTTCCAAAGCTGTTTAATTAGCATCACAATTCACATTGCTCTTGCTTTATTTAATTAATTATTCTATTGGTACTCTATTTCTTAAATGCATCACTAATCCACGATGGCCAATCTAGGTTCAATTAGCATTATCAACTGAAATAAAATAAAAATAAACATAGCGGATGTGGCTAACCACAACAGCTGACACTGTTTGGTATTTACATACTGGGCAGACAACAGATCCTGCCTCGAATTAGCAATCATATGATGTACAATATGCTCATCAACTAAGGACACAGTTCACTAGCTGTACATATGCTGAACATGAGAGGATCCTGGGCATTCACCCTGGTAATTCTAATCATACCCAAAATCTAAGTGGTATTATTGTCTAATATATTGGTGAATGAAAGTTGCTTAAAGTGGGTGATCCAATCATGGTACGATTTCCTTAGTTGTTTTCCCCCTCACATGAAGCTATCACCCAACCCTGATGCAATTTTTTGAGTTATAATCGGTACCGGACAAAAGCCTTTGGATATAAAATCAAAAAAGGTGTATTTAATTGGCCCATTTGGTCGACCACATTTGGCGTACATTTTTATTCATAACATCAAAAAGAAACAGTTTCTGGGGCCTTAATTCCACTGGCAAATGAGAAAAATATTACCTTTCTTCTCATACCAAATTTCCATTTTGATGTTAGAAAGTGGGGGTGGGGGGAGAAGGATGAGGTGTCAATAGACCATTTGCACGATCCCCAAAATGCATCCATTTGGTGCCCATTCCATCCAGGAACTTTTACCAGCCCTCAAGTCGCCTAAAAACTACGGTTATGAGCGTAACGAAAATACCATAAAACTTACCCTATCTGTCACGTTGCACTAAGTTTTGTAATCGTCCGTCGGGTGACAAGTAGGGCACAGTACTATCCAAATATCATTGTTTTTTCGGAATTTCAACACCAGTGCCTCGATGTTTTTTGTTTCCATAGATTTCTTCTACATTTTTGTAAGATTAACTTCACATCACCTGAAAAGGTCTTTGGTATTTGTAATTTTAGGCCGGTTCGGCGACGCGAACGACAGCATTTTTTTTTTTGTAAACATACTCTGGTACAAGTGCCCGGATGGAATGGGCCACGAATGAGATGCATTTCGGGGATCGTGCAATGGCTATTGCATACCATGAAAGAGACTTAAATTGCTCATGGTGAGATCAGCTTCAGTTAAGTTCAACATGCGCATCACAAAGGGCCAGTTCATTAGCTCGAGATGTATATGCCTCCCATGAACTTGTATTTGGAGGTATCCATAAATCGTACCCAAAAACCATGCAGTGGTGTATTTTCTAGATACACCAGTGACTGGCTGGTCGATCTGTGCCATGGGAATTGAGACTGTATTAGCTCAGTGTGAAATGATCTAAAACAGGGGTTCTCAATAGGCTGCCCACGGGCCAATTCGGCCCGCCAACCATTTATTTTTGGCCCCCGCGACTTCCACAAAAATATAAAGAAAACATATGAAATCAGTGTATTTGGCCCTCAATTAGGGAACTTTCAAATATGTTCGGCATCTCTGGCCTGCATGGTAAAGTAATTGTAGAACCCTGATTAAAATTATACTCAGTCCACCGAGGGACGACAGTTCACTGCGATATGTTTGTATGCATTAACATGAAATGACTTGGTCTCTCCTCAATCATCCTAAAAATTCTCAATTAAAACTGCAAGATCCCCTGGTGGGTTCTAATAGGTGGGGATTTATTCAGTGAGAATATAGAATAATGTAACAAAGAGATTATACCGCAGTATTTCCTGGGGAATAAGAGCAGAAAACTTGGTCAGAGAGCAATTTGCACAGAGTTTAAGGGAATTAGAGTGGAAAATTCTGAAAATACCACCAGAGTATGACCTGGCCTTTGTTCTATAAGACCTGTCTCCATACGCGAATATACTACGGTTTCTGTGGCGCAGTGTCATAAGTGTCATCTAGATTGGTCCGGGGGTCGGAATGGGTTTTTGTTGGAGACAAGGAGGACAACGAAGTACAGATTTTGCTAAGAAAAAATCCCTTTCTGCTAAAGTCCCATAGTGATAAAAAAGGGCATTTCTAAATACATTGGTGAATGAAATTTGCTAAACTGTGGCTCTGGAATTGAGATTGCATTTGATGGCACAGTGAACTCCCTCCATCAGTGTCTCTGAATATATTGCTATGATGAGAAATGCAGCAGCAAGTTCAAAACCTATTTGCCATGTGTAAAATAACTTGTAGCACTCATAATTAAAACCCATCACATGCCTCATGGTTCTTGTTAAGAGTCTTAAATCAGTGGCTTTTGAAAATGAATACTTACACAATGCTGTTTTTATTTTTAGCAGGGGAGTACTACAAAATGTGATATATCCAGTTACTGTTTTAGGGCAGAGATTGCAGTACCACAATGTTTTCAAGAATTCTGCCATAACATCGGCTTACTGTCTTGTGGGCGAAACAAACCAACTCCCATTGGGATTACACGCTTTATTCCGTTATGCATGAATGACGGAATAAAGCTGTGTAATCCATGGGGGGTTCTGTTGTCGTTTCGTTTCGCAAATAGTAACTAAAATTCTGTCTTTTTTCGTATCCAATTACAAAATTTTATAATCCTAACCCTAACTCCCTGCTCTAACTCTAACCCTAAACTCCAACACAGAATAATACTACTAATTTTAACAACTAAGATATTACTCCAAAAATTTTGTTATCATTTTTACATGAATGTAGAACTCAATTTCTGTAAGCATACACCTCACCGTCATCATTTGACACCTAATTAAATGAGCAATTCTGACACACAAATAAACTCATATGAGCACATCTTTCAAGAACTTTAGCCTTTGTGGAAAGACTTTGCAATCAATCAAGTAAAACTCTGGTGTATTGAACCTGGTGAGTCATCTTTCACCTGTAGCTGACTCCTCATGGGCTGAAATGGCGATGCCTCAACAGATTCAGACCTGAATCCACTGATCTTAGGTTTCCTTGCCAAGTGGGCACCTGGAGTCAGATCAGGACACTTCCTGTGTTGTGGAACAGCATCACAGACAAAGGAACATCTCTGTCTGCCCACTGTTTGGAGCAACAACAAGACCTTGTGAATTCAGTGAAAACAGCCAAACATTGAACCCATCTCTGGCTCAGCTCATTGGAGAACATTGGTGTTTTGGAAGCGATAAGAAGCAGTCACCCTTAATGAAGCCAGCAGTCATTGATTTGCTGTCCCGCTCAACATAAATTTGTATATTTTATAGAAATTCATCTCAGTGATGATCATCTACAGACTGACAGTCTTACACATACAACATATTTTTTCATGGCTTGATTTGCATAATCGATTTAACCTATCCGAGAATTAGAAACAACATCTGTTTGAAAATCTACACAATGTTAACATAGTGTCTAGTAAAATGTACAACTAAACACAGTGGCAATTGAAAGGGATTGAAACAGAACTTCCAGTCAACTTTCAATGAGGTGTGACTACCTTAACCCCTTTGGATTCCTTCTTTTTATTTTGGCCAGGTAGCGGTTATGGCCCTGGTTAGGAGAAACAAAATTTTAATTTTGGCCCTACTGCATTTTCCTTGCTGCACCAATTTGAAATTTAAGGGGGATTAATGTAAAAATTTTTGGCAGCTCCTCGACCGCCTTTGCCCGTCATCGCGGTTTGTGAATGATACAAATCATATGACCTTTAAACTACAGTGACCTTTGACGCATTGCATTGTCACTTCCATGTTGATGCACGTCATGCTCTGCGCACATTAAATAACTGACCAGCATGTAAGAGACGGCCTTTGGCTTAATGTGTGGTTTATCCTGCTGATGTGTGTTTATCCTGGCAGGATTATGATATCTGAAGCCCAATCATGAAACTTGCCATTAGAAACATTGTAGTCTATAGTTCTGATACACTCATTCAGCATTATTATACTAGTAAGGATTAGAGAAGACATCCTGACTAATCAAGCCTCTACTTGAGACTTTCTGTGCTTCTAATATGTACAGCCTACGGTATCTCAACAATATCACCCTAACAATTCAAATGAACCATCCGTAGCCTAATTAAGTTCAAATACTTACACTGCTTTCCACAATCAAAATGGCAATGCAACCACACTTATTGAAATAACATTCTTTGGCAAACCTTGCAATTAAGGAGCTTTCATGATCCACATCCTCGGTCCCTAGGCCCTCCGACTTCCCTCAAAAATTCAGATTTTTTATATCATCTGACCGATTAGCCTTAGTAATTTACTGTTACCTAATGTTTATGTGCAAATCCTGTTGTATCTGTAAGAAATTAGCAATTTTGAATCATTTTCTGTGGGTCTGTAAACGGACAATACAGTGGCATGGCATATGGGACTGTGAGAAACAAGAATTGCTCATATACAAAACTGCAAGATCGCAATGACTAAAAACTTTGTGTGAATAAGCTTTTCTCAATGATATCTAGTGAAACAATAAATAAACAGAAGGTGCTCGAATCACAAAATACACCTTTAACTCCACACACCAATGATAAGCATAGTGTGCTGACTGGTCTATACTCTGTCGAACTCAAATTTGAGGGTTGACGTCACTGCAAGTGTTAGCTTTTTTTTTTGAACCCTAGAAATGCACCGCGCTAACCTAGAATTGCAGCATTTTACGCACGCGAACAAAGGTGACACAATCGAAACCTAGAGAAAAAATACAGAAAAATACAGGACTCATGACATCAATGTTGATTTGATATCGAACAAGTATAGCTCCCCTCGCATCATTGTGCAAGCAACACTTCAAAAGCAGGCACTAATCTCTCATCATAACACATTAAAATATTGCTGTGCCATATGATTAGTGGATACCATTTACATGACATAAAATTATTTCACAGAGGTAACAAAATTCTTGAGAAAATTTCATTTGTATATATGGTAGTTTCTTTTTCCAAGCATTAGCATTTTTTGCAATCGCTATGTCTGACCTCACTTTTGACACAGCAGCACTCGTCGTTCAGATACTTTCACTCTAGGTATTCATTTTTGTCTTTCCTCCCCAACTAGTAATTTACCTCTAGTTTTTGAGGACATGTTGATCATTATGCGTTGAAACTCTTCAAATGACAGGAAACATTTTTTATGCTATATAAAAACAACATTTTATTTGTGAACTGGATGCAAATACCTCCCTGAAATTGGGATCTAAAAACCGGTCTCTCCGTACGTATATTCACCTTCTCTGAGTCATGGATGCATACATCTTACTACTCGTGAGTTTAACTTGGACTATTTGTCATTGCTTCACATCATTTAAGCTCTCTACCGCCTGATGCATGAAGCCCCAAGTCCCTGATTAATCTTTGCACGTTCCATCAAACAGTGCAAGGTGTGTCCTTCTCTCTGTACGCCCTCACAGTATGTTTCGATCTCCTTGCGACAACCAAACACACAACCTCCTGATTGATTAGGGTAGTCTCTGCATCAGACTCCTCCCTCGTATCAACCAGTTTCGGCTTCACATTCACCCTTATTCTTCGCTCCTGAAAAAGAAAATGCACACCATCGTGTGAATTGTGAATAAGTGAGGAGTAGTAACTTACCTCATTATTGTATCTGAAATTGTATAAAGGTACACAGGTGTAGGATAAACATCCATTTTCTGCACCCTATCTCATGTGACCTATTTCCTAAAATTCAAGTTTCACTTCCTGAACAGGCGTACTTTTTGTTTTTCTACACAGAAATGTGGGTGATTGGCCTGTATTTTATTTTCTTAGCCAACTAAACTGGAGATTACCATGTCGTGAAGCATTCCCAGTACAGGGTTCTAATTTCTTTCGTCAAAGTGTCCAGCGAGAGGAATATGTTAAATTATACCGTCCAAATTAAAAGAAATGACCAGACGCCCAATTTTAAAACTACATAATTAACAGCTATATTAATCGTCTGAACGATATTTGAACGTTGCTACATACTGCCTGACAACATGTCATCCCTGTTGTGACTGACTCAAAGTAATTAATCTGTTGTTTGAATTATTGAGGGGGGGTCCATGATTGTATTTTGTAATATGCTTCAGATTGTTAGAATCTGTTCAACAAACAATCGTTCAGAGTCCCTAAAGAAACAAAATCATAGGCAATGCATTGAATATTTTTTTTTAATTTCATAAGAACACACCTGTTTGAAAAAAAACTATGTACATATGCAGAATTGAATCTTGAAATTTTAAACATGGTGGGGGTAATTTCAGGGATTGTATCATTCTCCCGAATGAATAAATCAGATATATGGAGTCAACCCAATTGGTTTTTGGAGAGTTTTTAAATAATGTTCATTCAGTAAGCAAGACTGCCTAAAGCTTTAAAATCAGCTTGAATTTTGACTGTAAGGTGTCCCTGGTCAATCGTAATAACCTTCACTAGAACCCCAGATTTTACCCGAAGTGGTCAAAATTTGTGCTATCGAAAAGTCTACTTATTTCTCATTTACCCCCTGTCCAATCTTACCCTAATGGATATTGGTTTGGATTTGTGAATGAAATGTAACCCATTTTGGCACAGTATTCCCATGGGATTATGGGTTTGGGAATATCAGAACAAAATCTTAGAAATGGGAGTTCGGGTTGAAGGCCAAAACTTTATAATACTTAAAATGGGTCATTCCCCCCCCATTTTTTTTTTTAAATCACTTCAGTTCCAATCTTGGACAATAGCTTTTTGCCAGAAATTTAAACTTGGGTCATATGGTGTAAAGAGGGAGGAACCAGGGTAAAATATTGTCAGAATGGGCCCTGCATTCCCCCCCCCCACCTGATAAAAATCCTGCAGTTGTACACCTAAGTAGAATCATTTGTTTGAGTTACCCCATCTTTTCCTTTGCCGCTTCCAGAACCACCAGCAAGAATGAGAGCCTGAAGTCCTTGTCCTTCTCTCTCGCTTCACCTCACAGTGATTTCGGTTGGATTCTTCTTTTCATTTCTTCTTTTGTAATGCATAGCTGGGCCTTGTATCTTGACTGATCATTGGCGTCCTTGTTGTAGCTTGTCTTTGCACTTTGGAGGAAATAAGTTACTAAATTTGCCAAAGGAAAGACAAAATTATAAAAATATTCAGGCATAAAGACTTCAAAAAAGGTATAGCATTACAGATTGCAACCCATTTTAGAGATTTGTGTATAATATCATCACGATGCCATCAGGAAATCAATCACTATCATTTCGCTTCATCTAAGTGGCTGCTGGTCAAGCGCACATCCCATCAGCTCTTGGATTGTAATATTCCACATATCACAAACTACCCAAAATTTCACTTGGTTGATGGAGGCAATTGATTTGCCAAGGGATACAACAGTTGACTGCAGCGGGACTTAAACTCATGATCACAGTTCTGCACTAATCCATTACACCACTATCATACACAATCCAAGAAAAGAAGGAAATTTATTTAGATTAATAATTGGGGCAATTCCATTAAATATTTCTTAAGCAAAAATGATCACATAGGTAATGAAAATACAGGGTTCACCGAATGCATGTGATGTCTGCTGTCAAGGTTTGTGAATGGGAGACAAGGTCAAATGGGTACCAAAAGGTCCACGAGGCCACCAAAGGGCATGTGAGTAACCAAAGGCACCATTGAGGCCACCAAAGGAACCCCCATGAGGTCACCAAAAGAGCATATGAGGGTTAGACGTTTCTATAGAAGTGCCCAGGAGCAAATGAGGTATTGCCATTCATTCCGTCAAGCGATACTGAATCAATTTGTAATATATCATTTGCATCCATGGGACTGATATATGGAAATGTCTACCCCATATGAGGGACACCCAAAGTCACATGAGGTTACAACACATGGGACACTACCCAAGGACCATTGCATGAAAAATGATCAACATATGTGGATATACCAAGCAATGTTGATAATAGACCATTTGCACATCCCCGAAATGCATCTCATTCGGTGCCCATTTCCATCCGGGAAACTTGTACCGAGGTCTGTTTACAAAACAGTGCCTAAAATTACAATACAAAGTACCTTTCACGTGAAGTTAATCTTGTAGAAGAATATCTATGGAACAAAAAAAAACAATCGAGGCACTTGGTGTTGAATTTCACGACAAAACGTGATATTTTCGGTCGTAACTGTGCCCTACTTGTCACCTGACGGACGCTTACACAACTATATGCAACGTCACAGATTAGGGTAAGTTTTCTGGTATATTCGTTACGCTTCTAACCGTATGTTTTTAGCCGACTGAGGTGGTAAACGTTCCCCGGATGGAAATGGGCACCGAATGAGATGCATTTCGGGGGTCGTGCAAATGGTCCTATTCTGACCATTTTGGGGCAATGACTTGGAGACCTGTTACCCCACCAGGGCAAAGATAGCTTGTTTAGCATAAGCAGTTTGCAGACCACATTTTCTGCCATTTGCTATGGCAATTACGATTGTGTAGAATTGTTCCCCTATACATTGTCCCTATCAAAATGATCAAAGCAAGCACCAGCAGTTGCAAAAATTGCTACACAATAAAAATACTTAGCGTGAGCCCTGAAACCCCACTCTTGAGAGGGGTAACTTGTGGGGCACTACCCAAGGACCATAAATGCAAGGCCATGAAATGTGTGCACGTATGTTGAAACAATGGGCAATCAGTTAGGGATTAAACATTTTGGCACAGACACAAACAAAGAAATCCCTACGTGCCCCATTGCAGGATGACACCAAAAAGACATTAAAAACGTTTTTTCGTATGGGTCACATGACCGTATTAATATACAATTTCCAAAACAAAGGGGAATTGTGGAATTGGTCTAACCCATTATTCAATCTGCAGCCCTACCCACAACCTTAAACCTTTATAATAATCACACCCACACAAGGCCGAAACAGGAAATTCGATTATTGTTTCCGATTTCACTCCAGTATGCAATTTCTTTCCTGACAATGGGTCTCAAAAATGTTTCCTTCCTGTATTTGGGTTTTACCTGTTCTGCCAAAATCAAATTACTGCAAAGTACTTTGTTTAATTTCATTAGCAAGGACATGTAGAGATAAATTCATTAGTCAAATTAGAAGTGGCAATTTTTCAGGTGATTAAAGGGGATTGTTCCGATTTTGTCTATGTGGTCTCAATGATATAGGAGTCTGACACTCATAGGTATGCTGACCAACAGATTACGTGGGAACCAACTTGCGGTTTTGATGCCATACGCGATAATGCATAGTGCAACGCCCTATTCACTACTGATCTAATAATGTCTTAACCATAAAACGGACAGTTTTTGGTCGTAGCCTTGGAAAGAAATGGAGTTGGAAGCTCAAATTTAAGACAATAAGAAAAAATATGGCCGGTTTTTTTTTTAAACTGTTTTAAAATTGATACTACTTTCCGGTAAATCGGGGGGGCGGTGGGGTCCCAAAAACGGTCGGAACTATGCACCAACCCCCCCATTTAATGTTTATCGTACTTTATTTTATTATAAGGTAAACTTATAAGGATTTTAAATTATTATAATGATCAGAGACGGTATAGCAGAAAACATCAAAAATCATCCCGACAAATAATCTCTTACAGCACAAGCCTGCTACAAACCACAAGACTTTTTTCTGTGTCTGTTACATCAAAAAACTAATAATTGCCGCGGAATGTCAATTCAATCAAATCCAACAGCGGGCAGACCTATAGCACATAAAAACTTGTCTGTAACAAACACATCCATTACGTCTAGGATTCAAAGAGGGGACTATGGCACACATTGGTACTACTAAAGGATTGTGGTTTGGGAATTTCGATGGACTTTTTAACATTTAAATTCCACAAAACCTGCATGTAAACTCAGGGGATTACCTGACGCAATTTCTGCAATTTACAAGCAGAGTTAAGGCACACGCAATCCGACTTCTAAACAAAAAATTGAAGTCATCATCATTATTAACGCTTATATAAGGGGAACTTTGATTGTCTCAAAACAAATGGACATTATGTTCCATGAAGACAAGAAATGTTGTTTTTACCTGCTCTTCCAAAACCGATAGGCCTAGGATAACCGAAAACGGGATGCGTAACTCTATCACCCCCCTCTTACCAGAATAATTTTCCTATGCTTTTTTCTGGCATTGGGATTAGATCACTGGCAATGCATGATACAGCCCATAATCAGAATATCGCATTACATCTATTGTGATATTTCAAAAAGTGTTGCTATCAAATAGAGGCCTTATCAAGCGAAAATACAACCCTGTTTTACGCCCGACCGATCCGATTTTTTCATCCTTGCAATTCTTTTTTTTTTAGTTTTTCCCAAAATCATGTAAAATCAGCCTGTTTTAGCTCAAATTGATCAATTTTGACTAATTTTTTTAGAAAATTTGCTTGTTAGAAATTTTTTCATTTTTTTCTCCGGATTTTTTCCAGATTTTTGGGCTATTTCAGGCCAATTTGAACTGCAGGAAGAAATTGTTTTTTTTAAATCGCCTACCGACCGACCGACCGACCGACCGTACCCTACTTGAAAGTTCCGCTCCCTCAAACAGGTTTTTTTTTCATCGCCTTGCTTTATTCCATAATTATTGGGCTATATTCTGATTTGCAGATAAATTTAAATGTGTGTACTAAGATTAAATCCCATTTTTAACAGGTATAATTTGATTCAATTTCAGAAATTTAGCAATTTTCCTTATAATGTTTCTCTGTAAGTTGGTGGTTGTGCCCAGTCGCCAAATCCCTAAACCTTCAGAATATACAGAACTACCATAGTAACTGAATCAGGACAAAGGAATGATGTGCTGTATGATGCCGATTGATAATCTGCAAGGGAAGTGTTTACACAAGACAATTCTTTGGATCATTTCAAAGTCAATAAGATAGTGCAGTACTTGTACCTGTTGGTTCTCATATTGCTGAAATAGGCATCCTCCCATACGTTTTTTTTACTTAATATCAGCGATGCTATTGAAAACTGAATAAAATGTGAAACTTCCATCTTTTTTAAAGCTCAATATGATTATTTGTTATACAAGACAAATGGGTGCATAACTGCAGACAGATGGAGACTACTATTTCTACCATCGGCTAGCTTACAGTTTTTGAGGAAACATACATCAAAAGGGATCAGTGTATTGACTACACTCTCACTGCCATTAGTTTTCTCCTCATGCTGATTTGTCCCTTCAATTTTCAACTCTAATGCAGACAAACGTTTCTTGTATTTGCATCAGAATCTTTTGTAGATCAGGCTATTAGCTATTCAGAGCTGATGCCCTTGTGGTATATCTTCTTTTATTTCTAACCAGGTAACCCAGCCCTCCTCCTATCAGATTTCCTAAGAAACCCGATTGGGGAGGGGGGTGAAGGTTTAGCCGGCGCAACTCAGCCCTGGGACATGTAGTACCGGTTACCAGGATCCCATTATCAGGCTCTCAAAGGAACCTGACCTGAAGATTAGTATACCTAAATCCAATAATGTGTTAGGAATAGGTTCACTTGGCAAAATACCACAATAAATACATGTTTATTCTCTGCTTCTCTGTTGAATATCTATTTTTTGCAAGAAATATTTTTTTTCTCTAAATATTTCAGAATTCAGATGTTGCTAATAGATCTGCTATAACCCCAAATGAAAGGGCCTCTTCCTTTCCCACAACTGAATAGTATTGAGGATTTGAACTGCTGGCAATGGAATTTTGTCATTGCTTCACACCCCAAAAACAAACCTGCCTCCTTCCTTTTTTCCCCAGGTCCCGTTTCCCCAAAGCGTGGCATAACCCTAACAAACCTTTTCAAACCAGTTACGTGCTTTGGACAAATTGGTCAATTGAGGAATGACTTAGTATGCACATAGATTTACTGATGCATTTCGGAATGGACCCCATATTCTAACCATGTTTACTCTTAAATGTGCCTTGTCTCGAGCTCTTTAGAATATTTGAAATATCTCTACCTTAGTTCCCCCAATACAGTTGGTATAAAATGCAAATGACAAGCTTACAATTGAAGCAACCATCTACAAAAGTGCTCGAGTTATATCATTTTCCCAGGATGGTACAGGGATATTTGGTATAACAGGTATCAATTTCAGTCCTCGCAGTCTATGGGCAACAAAATTACCAATTGAAATATTAAAGGGTTATTTTTATATATTTTCTCTAAATTTCTATATATTTTGGGGCACTCGACCTTTTTCAGATATGGATGTCGGCCCTGCATGGTTTCTACACTTGGGGCTTGAGACGTGATTCGTCGCTACAAGTAGGGGCATTAAGGTGCAAGAGAGATTTTTGGGCACCCATATTGTGTCTACTTAAAAATTTCATATAGAGAAGACCCCCTATAGATTTCTTACCTCGTTTTTGTTTAAGTTGAGTTTACATTATTGTTTAAAAAAAAAAATGAAAGTTTTATTTTGATTTGCTTGATTTCAATATAACCATGGGCTCATTTAGTAATTAGAATTTCACAATTTTTGTACACAAGAATTATCTCAGCTTAATCATTTCGAATGGGGATACTTTTGATAGAAGGCTTTACATTATGCAAAACTCAAATTCTAAATTTTTTTAGGACCTGCTATGTGAAATCTCTCGATACACCTTTAAGTTGCTTGTTCCAATTTGTGTCTATTGTTTTCCTCTACTTGCTCTAAGAGCAGGTGTGGGGGGGGGTGGGGGGGGGTTATTTTTTTTGGGGGGGGGGTTACTTGGGGGGGGGGGGGGGTGGGGGGGGGTGTCACTGCACATACCCCCACTTGCGGTTTTGAGGTAGAAGCATATGCGCATGTCAAATTCCTATTCAATACGTGCTAAATTGATGGTTAACCATAAATTCATGTTTTTATCTTGGCATTAATGGATTTGAGGGCTCCAATTTCAGGACTACCATTAGACTGCTTTTCATCTGATATCCCAAAGACGATCGGATACGCACCTTTAAGGAACTGCCATTTTGAGAAATTTGCGTGGGCTAAGAGCTGAAATTCAGCTAAATTTTAGCTTCTGGCAACATTTTCCCAACAAGGTCCGTATGAACTGATTATGCTTCAACGCAGGGGATCCCAGGAACTGTGGAGAGGTACGAATGGGATCTTTATGCAGCACATACCCATACCACTCCCCAATGAGAGTGCCCCCCCCCCCCCCCCCCCCCGGATTATGAGGTCTCATTTTTGTCAAATTATAATTTAGTATATTTTACCTGTTTTCAGTACCCATCCATACTACCCCTATCCAAACCAAAATGAGATCCCAGGCTAATTTCTTCATCACCTCTTAATCATAGGGATGGAATATGAGAAAGCTCAAATATGCCCAAGTTTTTGAAGCATAAACCAGAATCATTCAAAATC
>JAMKCH010040779.1:0-13205 GCA_023653785.1 Ophioderma brevispina | reverse complement strand
TATAACATGTCATGTCAGGGTTTAAGAAAAACATTTACCCTTTCCCATATTCTGATGTTTTTGACACCACGTACTCGCGTACATCGCCAGTTGGAAAAAAGACACCCTTTTTACGCGTTTTTTTGTTCACGCATCAATCCACCTTTGAATACCAAGGGCCCCCCCCCCCCCCCGGGCCTATTTGCTCATATTGGAATTAGAAACAAATTTCACAATTGGGTACCTTCAGATGGGGACATTTGAGATATAAAGCTTTATTTTCACGGAACACAATCAAACAAAGTTGTTTTGCAGAGGCCGTGAGGCAAAATTATATACATGTATATAAAACAGACCTCGTTAAAACCAAGTAAATGTAAAATGCATGTGTTGGTAAGCTTCATATAGGTATAACGTATTTTTAAAAAATTGTAAAAAGTGAAAGCTTAGGTTGCAATATTTTAAGTTTGAATTTACAGTTTTTCTACAGTTTTCGATGTACAATTGTAATAAAGGCAAATTTTAGTTATACTTCAGTGCCTTCAATTTTCTTTATATGGGAGTGCTTCAGAGCAACCTCGGACTATATACATGACCACAACTAGCTAGGCTCACGGTTCCGTACGCTATGGGATTTTGTTAGTCCGTTCAGACCAGACCTCGAGCGCGCAGCGAGGTTGGGGAAAAAGTGTTATGCAAAAAATGCTTTAGTATTCATTACCGTAAAAATGAATAGCTGTGAGAATTTTTTTTCCATCGCAGTTTATCCCCCATTCCACGGGGTATATTTGAAGCATTTGGCCCTCAAACAGAATTATATAAATACCTGGAGACTATCCTGGTTCAAATATTCACTCTAATCACAGATTTTTTACCTCTTCATGTCAAAATCCAAATGATAAATTTTGCTTCTCAAAGCCCTAAAATGTCTTCAGTGCGGATCAACAAACGCTGACGTCACAGCTAATAACGTGGGTCAAGTATCCATCTAGAAGGACTCTCGTTTTCCCACTGACCTCGCCACGAAGCGCCGGAGTGGCTTGGTCACAGGGGGGATGGACACAGGAGGAACGGGCGAGGGTCCTTCAAGATGGACTATGCGAGACGAGTCAGTCGACGGGAATTTCTGTGCCATTCGATTGTACATGGGAAAACTTTCTTTAACCAAAAAGCAATAGAGACATAATTTGGCTAACTGTGCTGTGGAATAAAATTTAGATATGAGTTCACTGCAGCTGTAGGGATACGAAATGTGGAGTAAATTTAAAACTCAAAAACTTTCGCGCCAATTATATCATTGCTCACCCTCGGTCTTCGCCCAGCCCTCTTGGCGTAGTTTTGTTTCCGATGTGAGCAGTTGATCACTAATTTTGTGAGGAACTTTCTAAATTTTAGAAAGTTAATTGTAACGTTGTATTTAAAATTGATTTAAAACCTAACTATTCAGTCGTGATGGCGATTGTTTTTTCTTGCCTAATGATCCTTTAAAATGACATTTTTTTGTTTTTGAAAGATCGGAAAAATGAAGTGATTTCTCCCCCGGTGCGAATTTGTCACCCCTTCCAACTTGCAAGGTGCAGAATCTGGACATTTTGATGTTTCGCGGGCATTTTAGAGCCTTTAAATGCATTCATTCTTGATTTGTTTCAATCGAGTATGTTTTTAAAAGTACAACTACATTAAGATGAAATCAGATCCCAAACCTTGATAATTTAAGATTTTTTTTCTTTCCAAAGCCAATTTCGCCACAGTCTGACTCTGAGACCTATTATTTCAAAACATTTTTTGCTATAAAACAGATGGGTATGCCAAACTCAGCCCTCTCAACACTTTTCTCCAATTTGATTTATCGATTCGTGTTGGTAAGCATGTATGCTGCATTTAGTAAAAAGGAACTTCTAACCGTGATGAACTTTTTAATTGGGCGTACTCGCCTCAAATAGAGCGGTTCCATAACGAAACGTCCATTCGTAAAGGATATTACCACGAGTTAGTCTCCGTTCGTGGCTGAGAATTTGGCTGAGGGGCGTAGCCCCGAAGCCATTCTCAGCCACGAATGGATAGTTACGAGTGTAATATCCGACTTAACACACATCTGGGACGTCACCCTATTGCGTTTTTCGCTCCATTATTTGCACGAATGGAGTGTTTTTGAAGTTAGTTACTCATTCAAAAGATCAATCAATTACCGGATTAAAGCCGGATTAATGTTTCAAATGTTAGGTAGGAAATGGTGTGAATGAAGAGTCGTTAAAACGCATAATGGACCAAACATTCTGTGATTTGTATCATGATGAAGATTAGGTTCAATATTGATCGCATTTTCAAGTCCCCGCATCAACATTTAGTACTGCAGATTCTTGGTATAGGTGCGTAGTTGATGTTGTTGTCACATTTTGCTACAGAGTGGATGTACATTTGAGTACTCGTCATTGACTTCATTCCCCTGTTGATAATATAGAGTCGATACTGCTATGAGGAAATTAACCGGTAAATGTTGTAAAAACGAGAATACAAATTGGATATGAACCCGTATCTTTGAATTTCAAGCTAATTGCACTTGCAACTTGAGGATGCCTTGTAATATAATTTATTGTATTAGATCAGAATTTCGTTTTTCAAATGAAATAAACCTGAATGTGCATGGAATGAATCCAAATCTGATCTGAGGGAGTTACGGATTTACCCGAAGGCTAGGATCTGTACTACTGTATCCATAACCAGAGTATCCAGTAAATGGCGATGGCAGAATCATAATTCGGGAAAACTGAATCGACTAATGCTCTATATTGGGACAAGCTTTCAATCGGTATATTGTATTTTTTCCTCCCTGGATATCCAAGATTAATAGGACTGGTATAGTGTGAGGTGCTTGGTCTCGTTTTTTTTCCTATAAGGAGGCCAAAAATATGTCGTCTTTACGCTCGCATACAGGTTTTCAAATCGCATTTTACCACTTCGTTTTTTCAGGAATGTTTTTTCAATTTATTTTATCGGGGTGGCCGACTAAAAAATGTCGCGTGAAAGTTTCTAACGATACCCCCTTTTAAAATTTTACAGGAGACCTTTTTTTTTATTTATGACATACACTCACGCACACTCTAACCCTAAAACCAAAATTTAAAAACAAAATGGTTACATGTACAATAATGACAAACCTGTGTACGCATACCTTAATGATTAAAGGTGCAACGAGAATATTTTTTGAGGCAAAAACCCAATTTGCGTACATAATAGTAATTTGTTAATATAGATTAGATACTCAATAGATAACTTACCTTGTATTTCGCTACAGAATGCCTTAAAAGAGAGAAAAAGAGGATTTTGATTTGATTATATTTTCACATGTAAAACAAGGCTGATTTTCTATTTGCACCTATAACGCGTTTAGAAATTTCACAATTTTTTTGTACAAAGAAACTTTCCTCAGCTTAATCCTTTTAGATGGGGATTTTTTGGGGGATGGAAAGCCCGTCATCATGGCAAAATCAGTACTGTCGCTTTTTTAAGGAACGCCTATTTGAAATCTCCCCTCGTTGCACACCTTTAATTGGCTCTATAGAAAACATGCTTTGATTCTTTCTGTTCGTGCACGACAGAAAAATCAAAGCATACTAAATTATGCATCTTATTACATAAAGACGGTGTATTCAGCTTAATTATTCACTTCATGTGTGATTGATATGTTGACAGGCATTTTTAAAATATGCAAAACTCAGGTTCCGAAAAAAATGGGCGCTGCTTCCTATAATGGTCTCTTTTTAAAATGAAAAAAAAATGAATGTTACGTCGCATAATTTCCTATGAAAACAAACTGAAATTCATTCATATACTTTACACAAATAATCACAGTAGACAAATACTATTATTATGATTTAAGCTTAGATAAAATAAACAGGGAAACACAAATTAATACTATAAAGAAAACCAACAAAAGATACAAAGAACCAGCAAGTTTCTGTTAGATTTTGACAAATTAAAAAAAACTACGGAACAAAAATATTTTAGGCACTAAGGACACGATACACAAAAAGTTAAGGAAATAAATGAAATCAAAGTAAGATCAACCATGCATGAAAATAAGATCACAATCAAATTTCATCAAAAAATTCAAACCCAAAGATTTATATAGTTGAAAATGTATTTGAAATACTCCAGTCATACAAAATAATAAAAAAAAGTACATTCTTGTGAGATTCACAACTTACACCTAGAAACATAAACACAACACACAAAAAAGGACGAACCACAAAATTAACTTCGTTGATAAATTTTGTGGGGTAAAACATCGTTATTTTCATGTGATTTTTTATCAAACGGCAAATCTATTTCTAAATTGTGCTCATATTGTAATACCTGCTTTGTATTGTTTTTTCCTGCATGGTTTGCGCGAGATGGAGCGAATTGTATCCATAATGCATTCGTAAACTCTCGTCGAAAGCAGGTGTCGCTTTCCTGAGTTACGAATGGCGTGTTATTGTTACTTCGCTCCTTCGTGCAACATAATGGAGCGAAAAAACAGTAGGGTGACGTCACACAGATGTGTGTTAAGATAAAAGGGATTAGCAGCGATGATGCGAGAGAAATCGAAAAAATGTGGAAAAGCATATAAATCAGGGATAAGTGTGTACAATTCCATATCACTGTCTTTAAATGTAAAACAACCACCAAGGGAAAAAATGAGTATTTGAGGAAATTTATGACATACCGCTCCCCCAAATAGACATATAGCGACGGCCGTCCCCAAAATCCTAACACTAAAACAGCCGATTGTGGTTTACAACAGTACAGAATTCAACAAAGATCAATAATGTCTATGTTAGTGGGGTCAAAATGTATCATCATGTTACAATATCACGCTGAAAATCTGTGATATTCACCGGGAAAGGCTTTTTTTGATCTCAAATCGGAATTTTGATACGCCGTATAGAAATTACAGAATCAGATAAAAAGTACTGACTGCCTTGTCTTTAATACATGGATTCAAGTCACCACTTGCAGGTGATGTTCGCATTCCATGCCAGTAACAAAAATAATAAAAATATGAATTTTGATGATTTATTTCGATGTTTCGGATTAGCAATCGTGCTAATCCCTTTAAAGAATGCGTCTGATTTGCTCGTATATTAAATTGTGCAATTGCGAACTTAGCTGCATGCGTGATAGACTGCCTGCCAAAGGACCAATATGATTTTTGATTGACCGGCCCCCCCCCCCCAACGGGGGTTTTTTTTACAACAAAGGTCCAACCCAGAGTTTTCGGAACTAGAGTTAGGCCTAGTCATGTCATTTGTTGCGTCTGGCCAGATTAAGGGGGCCCTCTTTTCACATTTATAATCGATTTGTGCTCCTCCCCCGGCGCATGGGGGGGTGGGCATGATGTGTAATAGACATGTTCCAATCCTAAATGCATGGATTTCTCATCAATAATGAAAACCAAATAACTTCCAAGGCCCTGGGTTTGTTTGTTAAGGCATGCTGAAGGGATTTCAATGTACTGGTAACATGTCTTGAACTGGTTTTGATGTTGCACATAATTGTGCGTTATGCTCCTGGCGTGCTTGGAGAATGATTGTTGATGATGGAAGGATTCGGTTGGTGAGAGGATGCATTACCAATACGGGGAATGCATCCTCCCACCTACTGATTTTGCGGATGTTTTTTCATCACACATCATCATATAATCATGATATAGTTGCTATTTATCCCCACTTTCCCCACACCTTTGGTACGGATCACAATACTTTTCGTCTTGTTGTACATTGGTGGGCCTATTCTTTGATACGGTCCGATCCCGCCTATAACACGTCTTTTTCGCGAAAAAAAATGAAATAAAATCTAATTAATAGTACTTTGAATACCATAGTGGCTAACTTATTAATGGAAGATGAAAGGAGGAAAGGAAACTCATCCTCCCCGTGTGGGATTATTCGAACCTGTGCATGATCATGGGCGACGAACTTTCTCCACTCCGTTAGGCGTTGTGATTGTTATGTTTGAAAATATAAGGGTTAACTACCTAATTTAAAACAACACGTAATTCAAATTCAATGTTAAATTACAAAAATCGTTTTTTAATTATATTTAAAATTTAAACAATTACTCAAAACGTGCAAATTGGTATCAATTTGAAGAGAAAGATTCTTTCTTTGGGTACGTTTCCCGAGCACCGTGCGTTTTCGAAGAACGCTTATCATGTGATCATTTGTTTGTCCTTTCCTCACCCCCCCAATGCTCATCCTTCCTTCCCCCTCTGATGCTATCGTGACTGTCACGGGAGGGCATTTAAATAAAATCATACAATTCACTTTTTGGCTCAGATGAAATGGCTGTTTTCGTATGTTTTTCCATCAGCGTTTCCAACCCTGTTGAAACCATTCTAAGGCATGCGTTTCCACTGCGATACAATGTTTAAAATGTTTGCTACATCATGATATCTGGGGCGTTTTAGGGGGTCTTTACCTGGTATTTCTCTACGAAAGTATTTAAAGTGTGCCGCCAAAGCCCTATCGTGAGCTCGCCACCTACTGTGTTTCCGGAACATGCGTCTAGTGGATTCATACCATCATGGGGTGTACATCAACGTAGGGGTTTTGGCCTCGGGTGCGTCAGATGCCCCTCATGTCAATCATTGCATTGACCCTAGTCTTAAATGTGCCACTTGTCAAAATAATAACCTCCACCCCAAATTAAAATTCATTCGGATGTCGGCAAGTGGGACCACCAGGAGCTTAAAGTTTTCAAGTCAATATTATGTTTTTTGTTGTTTTTTGACCCGGGTTTTTTGACAAACATCCAAAAAGATTGATCGTCATGTGTTATTTGGTCATAAATTCTTCAAGATGTCTATAGGTTAGGCAAACAATTTTCCAAAGAAGTACCCAATCAACTCCTCCTCTGGCATGAATCTATTTTTTAATAAATTTTATTTCAGTGGAGTCAAGGCAATACACTAAATGGCCAAACATGACCAATATACTAGCTTGTAAGTTAATTTGAAGGAAAGTGGTATTGTTGTACGTTCAGCCTATATACCCATAACATTACATACATAATATATCAATAGTTGTAAAATGGTACTGGGCCAATAATAGCAGGCAACTCATTGTCCTCTCAATTTATGTCAACGTGGGAAAGCCAGGTTGGCATTTCTTTTCAATAATAGTAGATAACTCTTTGTCAGTAAAGTATTCCATTATGTAACTAGCTATGATGGCTTGACTTACAACAATACACTGTCCTTAAAGAACCTCAGTATACATAGCTCAAGCTTATCTGGGTAATGTGTGGTTTATTCTGTGTATTGCCTTGCCGCCACGAAATGTTAAGTTAATAAAATGTACTTTTTTCTGGCCATTGAGGATGACCGTGTTTTGTATTTGTTGAAATTGTTTACCTAGCCATCATAATAAACTTCTTGGATGATTTCTGGCCAAATACCACCGATATCGGTCATCAGGTTTTTGTGTTTTGTCAAAAAACATCAAAACATCCTATTGACTTTGTGTGTACCAAACTTTAAGCTCAATGGTGGCCCCACTTGCCTGACATCGAATGAAGTTTAATTTGTGGAGTATTTATTTTTCAAGTGTCACATTTAATACTAGGTTCAAGAAATTGATTGACATGATGGGCATCTGATGCACCTAGTGTTTGGCCTTTCTACATTTTTTAATTTTATGGTAAAAATGGCCCCAAAAGTGCCAAAATTGTCCAAAAATAGGTAAAATCAGTCCGATGGCATCCTTTCTTCAAATAATCTATCCGAACATGTCCTATTTGCCTTTAAAGGAGTCATATTTAAGTGATATAGGGGAGGCCATTAAATTTAACAAATTTTGTGGGGAAATTGGCCCAAAAAGGGTCAAAATTGTCCAAAAATATGTAAATCATCGAATGCATCCTTTCTTCTCAATAAATCTATCCAGAAACATGCTATTTACCTTTAAAAGAGTCATATTTAAGTGAATATAGGGGAAGCCATTAAAATTTACAATTTTTTTTGGGGGGGTGGCAGGAATGGCCAAAAAGGGTCAAAATTGTCCAAAAATAGGTAAATCAGTCGAAATGCATTCCTTTCTTAAATAATCTATCCGAACACGTCTATATTTACCTTTAAAGGAGTCCAATATTTAGTGAATATAGGGGAGCCATTAAATTTACTAATTTTGGGGCAAATGGCCCAAAAGGGTAAAAATTTAACCAAAATAGGTCAATCAGTCGAATACATTCCTTTCTTAAAATACTCTATCCAAACATGATCATTTACCTTCAAGGAGTCATATTTAAGTGGGTAAAATGTAAGCCTTCGATTTTTAAATTGGGGTCAAAATGGCCGAAAGAGTCAAATGTTTTCAAAAATAGGTAAATCAGTCGAAAAACATTCCTGTCTAAAGATCATCGATAGAAATGTATCCATTCCCTTCAAAGGAGTCATATTTAATGTGGATAAAATGGAAGCCATTCCGTTTAAATAATATAGATTTTGGGGTCAAATTGGGCCAAAATAATCACAATTGTCAAAAAAAAATGGATACCTCAGTCTCAAAACACTTAATTTCACAAAATTCAGGAAACATTTGCCGTTACACACTCCTCAAGGAAACGTCATTAGGTAGCTTTAGTCATTCTAGTTTTTCATATTTTTGGATCACAATTACCAAAATAAGGTCACAATTGTACCCGAATGGTTAAATCACTTACAACCACAGTGTTCAAATAAGTGCTAGAAAGCTAGTTAGTTTGGGCCCTTCTTTTCAAAGTAGGTCTAGAATGTTTTTGCCTTTTCATCACTGAGGCCTTTTCAACTTTACATTTCGATCAAAGTGGGAGAGAACAAAATTCCTCCAAAACTGATCAAAATCATTAAAATGGGTGAAATAATGAAAACGTATCACTTTGTCCTACTCTGATATTGTCTTCTTTTTGCACAGTAGGTCAAAAGAATATAATACGTTTACATCCACTGGATTAATTAAGTAAACATGGTAAATAGACTGCTACCATCAATAGATTTTGGAGTCGAATGGGACAAAAGTTTAAATTTCCCCAAAATTATCAAATCAACTAAAATTTATAACACGTATGACTTTTGTCATATTTTAATTTTAACCCCTGTGGAATTATATAGATTTTTATTGAATATTAAATAGTTGTTAGGGCAGGGTTGTTGATTTTTCTAGATCTCGGCATGTTAAGTTAAGGGCAAAATTAGCCTGACATCTATAATCCGCCTAATTACTTTTTTAAGTTTATGATTTTTTAAACTACATCCTTAATATTGCCACGTATATTTTTTAGGGCTATACATTAGAATAGCGGAACTTAGATATTGAATAAAAAAACCAATCAAACTAATAATGTCTTTTTATTATTAAGTGCACATTCTTTAAAGACACAAGTTACTACTACGTTTATAATCGCGTTTATACCATGATTTTTGATATGGCCAATTGGATATTTCTCCTCTGGTTCTAAATTGGAAAATTGTTAAGTAATTCATTACACTCTCTGCTATATTCTCTAAGGATTTTTGTAAGTTTAGTAGGCCCTATTAATGTGGTGCGGTTATACACATGATCTGCAATAGTCTAAGCGTAGGCTGCTCTTGTTTTAATTTGGACCTGAGTGTGATCAATATTAACAGCTAAAAAATATCCATCACGGCGAGTGGCGTATCGGGGCCTGCCCGCTCTTCCTCTGGGGAGAAATTTCTTTGGGAAATTTTTCCCTCTTAGGGGGTCAAAAGGCCCATTTTTTCCCCGGTCAGAGGGCTAAAAAACGGCTGCTTTAGCATGATTTTTATGCGTATTTTTTTCCCGGCCAAGTCGCGGGGGGGGGTGGGCAACCTTCCCCCTGCCCCCAGCCTGTTACTCGTGTCCGTGCCATCAAGCTTTCCCATTCTGAGTAAGATTCACGGCCAGTGTAGCGCAAGAGCCCAACAACACACAAGAACCAACCCTTTAATATTTTGCTCAACCAGTCGGAGAAATGACATTTTGGACAATTTAAACCATTTACCCTCCGTCGTACCATTGGTCAAAAATGCCGAGCTTTCGTAAAAGTTTGCGGTGTTATCATTTTCTCATCCTTTCCGGTCATTTTAGCGAAAATATGTGAAGGTAGCACCCTTCACCGGGGTTTATGTATGTAAAACTAGTAAATTGCCATTAACAAAAAAAAAATCATTTAGAGCTGCAAAACTGCATGATGATCCGATATTCCCATCAATTTAGCGCAAATCGATTTTCGCCTATTTTTCTATGGAAAATCCCATTTTTTTTTCCGACCGCGGACTTTAATGACGTCATTGTGACGCATACTACGTATGTTTTCGACTTGATTTGGTATCACTGGAAAAGAGGATGACCATAGCTATCCATCGGTACCAAATATAAAGCATCAGGGTGCTTTATAACCTTTATAACGAAGGGGGGTGGGGGTATTCGGGTTAATACAAAAATGAATCGTTCTGACCTGTTATTACACTAACAAAATTAAAATAATAAACACCCACCGCGATTAGCATATTAATTGATGCCGTTTCAGAAACAATTGTAGGTATTTTCTCATTGTCATTATGCATTTGCATTAAAAGCCAAATGGAATTTATCATTCGTAGCAACTATCGAGTAACCGTAAAGAGGGCATAATGATTATAACAACTTTTTTATTTATTTTATTCTTTTGTCCCCCTCCAATGAGTGCCTTACAATGGCCAACTCAATTGTGACGTTAATTACTCTGGTTGACGCGAATTATGTCCTGATTAACAATTTTGAAAATATGATAATAGAGGTAATTTTACCTATTTTGTGGTAAACTAACTTCAAAAAAGCTTTGAGGATTGGAATACGATAGTCAATACTCTAATTTCTACTGATGAATTTTCCTAAGGGTGTAAATTTAATGAATCACAATTGGTGCATCACATTCATTACAATCAATAGTTTAATTTGATGTTTTTCTGAATATTAACATAAAACTTGAGATCCTTAGCCTAATGGGGACTACAAAATGAGGTAAATTGGAATACATGCCTGTTATCCACTAATTATATTCCTTGAAACACATATGTTTCTTATTAAAGACACTATCATGTTTGCTAAATCAGCACATCGAAAAAATCATCAAAAATCAGATTTTTTACCGTATGTAACAAGTACAGGTATCCTAACATACCCTTGCAAATGATAAGACCCGAAGCAACCTAAATAAGGACCGAATCGAGATTTTAAAGTCATTACTTTGGTCCGTTCGGACACTTACTACACCGTAATTGAATGGAGAATCGTATCTTGGAACACTCTGCCGTTTTCTTCCTTTTCTGTCATTCTACAGCTGGAAAAGTAACTTATGAGAAGCTACAGACTTACCTTCACTTTGAGCTTTATTCCTCACATTTCAATATTTTTCAAATCACTGATAGTGTCTTTAGTATTTTATAAAGAGGCATTATGCATGCCTTACCATATTTGGACCATTTTTTTTACCTTTCTTGGACAATTTTGACTCCAACATGTTTGAGAAAGGGAAGGCATTAATGATTCATTTAATGGATTTTGGACAATTTTGCTGGTTTTTTTTTGGCCATTTGACCCTGCATAATGTAATTGGAATGGTTATCACTCCACTCCGGTCATTTATGTTCCTTTTGGATGTACACCCACATGTTCTGAAGAAAAATTTTGAGAAATAAGGCATATGCCCGATTTACATCGTTTTGGACTATTTTGACCTTTTTTGGCCATTTTTTTTTTTTTACCCCAAAATTAAAAAATTGTAGAAATGGCTCCAACACCCATACGCTATTGGAAGTCCCCATGAGGAGGAGAATCCACATGGTTGGATTTTGTAAACAAATTACGTACGCACCTGTTGACGCCGTCAAAACTTTTTTCTGAGCACTTCTTGCCTCAATGGCCGCCGTCTATAATGTTTTCCTAATTCACAAATTGACTTTGAAAGAAAACAACTTATCCTTTCATATATTGTACCAAATTCAAATTTGCCATCCTTACAGTTAAAATAAAGGAAAAGCCTACTCCACATTTGTTTTCGGAGTAATTTTTTTCCCCACCAGGGGTCCTGGGCCGGGGGCACTGACTTGAATGGTGCTACTGGTATGTGCGGCCCTTAGACCCCCTTTTCAGCCCATCTCCGGCAGTTCACAAGGGCCCATTTAGCACTTTCAGTTTTTTTTTTAACTACTTTTGTGCCCTATTTTTGACCAAAATTTAGTTTCTCAAAACAGTCAAATTCCATTTTCAGTTGCACAAGTACCCATTTCGCAGTTTTTGTTCAGTTCGGGCCGCAACAGATCCTTACCCAACTGAAAGTTGATTCCCCCCCCCCTTGGCTGGGGTCCACCCCGGGGGAAGGGGGTCTCACTTTGACTTTCAGTTTTGGGTTAGGGATGTCTTTTCAGTCTTGATATTATCTTGCCTAAACCAAAATGGAAGGTCTAGAATCGCGAAATTAAAGTGGGATGGTCCCGATTTAAGTAATATAAAAAGTTTTAATCAAATAACAAAAAAATCCAAAATTTCACCCAAAAAACCCCCATCTGTAAAAGTTCTCGCCGATAATTATCAATCCGTTTTGATGTGAGATCTAGAAACGCGGATTTTGTGTCCCCATAGAGTACTGTGTAAAATTAATATTGGCGACCAAAATGTCCTATATTTTCGCTTAACTGTTAAACCAACGTCATTTAGGCCCTACGATTTTTCACGGGAATGAGAAAAATAGTAGCTTTCTTCTGATACCAAAATTTTGACGCACTTCCGTCAATCTGGGGGTCTGGGGACGAGGCTATTAGCGATCGTCCATGTACTCTTTAATGAAACGTGATTTGGTTTTCGGCCATTGTTCTCACTCGTGAAAAGATGTTCAAACTCTTATTTTTTATCTTTGTAGTCTTTAACTTATGCGATTCCTAATTAGCTTGGGTCCCTAGGCCCCCCCCCCCTTATAGGCAACCACTGGAGTGTGATTCTAAGAAATAGAAATTTAGCCAACCATGTTGCCCGAACTATTTTTTGCTCATGTGGATGAAACAATTAATAATCAGAAAAAAAATAATTAGCCCTTTATGTTTCGCCATTGCGCATGTACAAACCTATTGGCATGCTGTAGTAGCCTGTGTTCTTCCCCATGCACACAAACTACAGGGGGGGGGTGGTATGGAACACGACCTGCTCGATTTGGACATTGGGGATTTCCAA
>JAMKCH010040778.1:0-12276 GCA_023653785.1 Ophioderma brevispina | reverse complement strand
TATAAGGCTGTGGGCTTCAAAACTAAGCTGCCGGTTATAAACCGGACAGTTCAGTGGCAGGTGAACCGATTGCATTGTTGTAGAAAATGGAAACCGTTTCGAGCCGGAAAAAACTTGGCGAAACCAGCTAGCAGACGTGTAGCTTTAGTTTCTTGAAGCTAGGTTGTTTTCCCACACCTTTTGACTAGCCTTTCACCATTGTCATTGGCGTTATCATGATAGCAGTGACTTCCAATTACCGCTGGATGTGATGAATGGCTGTCAGGTCCAACTCTAGCATTGAAGTCGGCTAGTATGATGTGGATGTTATACTTTGACTTGATCCAGATGGCCAGTAAGTGTAAATAAAAGTCATCCTTACGTCCTACGGAAGAATTTCAGTTGGGGCGTATACATTATATGATTGTTAACTGAGGATTTCTATAAAGTTGCAGAAAGGACTCTGCTGGAGACGACTTGCACACTCGTAGGGATTTGTAGATATGTGTTATAAATGTATCCAACCCCTTCTTATCATTATGTATTCCAACCCCTCCTTGTCTTTTGTCGGGAGCTGAGCTTGAGACATAATTTTACCCAATTCCATGATCTGACCAGAGCCTCATCAGTTGGATTAGGTATTTTAGGCGATGCTCCTGGATGCAATGAGCCGATTCCAGCAATCAGCACAACTATGAAAATTGATGTGTTTTCCCTGTTTGGTATAGAGTGCGAACATTGTGAGTTGATATGACGAAGGCTTGACGCAGGCAACTACACTTATCAGACCAACACTGATGGTGTACCGAGTTCCCACTGGCCCGTCAAGGAGTCATGGTATGCCTTCTATTTGCAATCAAATTCATTCTTGTAGTTCGTAATCACAGTTTTAGTTTTAGTCCGGGTCTGGCAATTGAACGGGTGATCGGCCCTGATCAACTTGGGTTCCGGACATATCAGGATGCCTATATTTGTTATTCAGACACGCAAAAATCTGCTTTTTTTATGACTTTTTCTATGATCTGATTTTTGCAACATTACCGATGGTTGCCCTTTAAGCGTGTTTTTCAATTTCACAGGAAAATCGACAACATGATGGGTAAATTATGAATTGACCGTGTTAAAGGAATAGAGTCCCCAGGATTCATGGCAGGTTTCGTAACGAATGCCTTGAGTTTTTTATGCCTGACAATAGTATCTCATGACTCCGGGAAACCATATTTAAAAACTCTCGTCTTAAGAAGTGCTCAAATCTGTTTCGTGACGAGGGCTTAGCTTCCGCCACTGTGTAAAACACTGGTATTTTTTTCATACTGACAAAAAAGGCAACTTTGTTATTAAATAAATTTCTCAGATCTTTAAAACTTGGTGAGTTTGTAGAAGTTGATATTTGGTACGTATTATCAGTAAAAAATTATAAAATTTGACATCCGTCACCATGAATACACCCGCGAAAATGCCAACAACCACAGTATAGATAGACATGGACTTGTTCCAGAACGTCCGGATAAGTTCTCGGACGTTTCTAGAAACGGGTGTTCTCAACTGGTTTCACAAATAATGTGTTTAAAATATCTGCTCATTTCTTTAACACTATTGTTCAAAATAAAATATGCATTTTTTTTATTTTTGTGAATTTCATATGAGTCAATTTCTATTTGTTACTTTTTTTTAAGTGTCTTTGGATACTGCAACACCCGTTAAAGGAAATATGTCATGGTCCTGAATATTGGGAAAATTTTGTAGGGATGGAAAGCTTGATGTAGATGTAGATGTATATAAATCAAATAAGTTGAAAATTGTCCACATTTGTTGAGTATTTTCCCTTTTAATTTTCCGCCCAATAGCTTACTCGAAACGACTTCCACAAATCCACATCGCAGCAAATGGTGACGTCAAAGTGATACCATCCCTAATACGTCCGTTGTGACCATCATATCGCAGTGTGGCCACTTCAATAATAATTAAACCAACGAATGAAAACAAAATAGTCATTCTGTAACTTTTTTCTAATTTATTATTCTTTCATTAATCCATCATATTACAGTGTCAGCCAATTACAATTCGAGTCATCACGATGTTTTTTGGTCATCACTTGACGTCACGAGGAGGCAAATTGGGCTCTTTGATCATGAAGCCGTGGCGAAAAATCCGCCCATTTTCTTCGTATGGGTCAAAAAAGCAAAAATTAAAATGCTGCTTTTTGTTTAATTTTACATCAATTGTATTATTTTTTCGGTAATTCGTGTTGTATGTACATATTTATGAATGTAAGTCAAACTGGGCTTGACAAAATCTTGACATATTTCCTTTAAGACAACAAATTATGATTAAATTTTGCAATATACAGTATTTAAAATAACGGAACACCTTTGGTGTTAAAAGTCGGCACACCATTTAACCCGTCCATTTAATTTAGGGTGGATAGGGTAACCCCCCTTCAGTAGACTAGGTTATGTGTCCAGTGTCTGTAGACTGGAGGTATAATGTATCATCCATCACAACAAAAAAATACCGCGGTCCTCAGACCGATAGTGCTGCCTACCGTCGCGGTTGTGAATGATATAGGCCCCATATTACCTTTGCCTTGATGGACCTTTTACCTCATAAACAAATGATGGCTTGCATGTAATCCATAAACGCAGGTTTGGTTCCAATTGAACTTCACTTCAATTTCCTAATAAACTTGACTCGCATTACCTTGGACCTTGGTCATGTGACCTTTGACGTCATCAAAAAATGAGTGATCCAACTTTGCACCCATACTCAAGTTTCGTTTAAATGCATTGAAGTATGCGGATATTACAGGCAAATGTTAACCCCTTTTCACAACATCCAGCATCAAGACCACAGACATCAACAGACTATACCATAACAGTGGACAATGTGATACCTATGGTGTCTTCCTGCCTAAGCCAGGCGACCAAAAAACCTCCACGAAATACGTATCATGACAAGAGAGCATACACACGCGCATATGTAATTACATAGGCAATAACTGATGAACAGGAAACATACGAGACTGTTAATTGGTTTCAGCGAATGTTAAAATTACACTTTGTACTTAGTGAACGTATACGATTAGTGGTTGCCATATAAAATGCAGGATTTTTGAAAATAAATACCAATGCTAATATGTATTCTAAAACATAATTTGAGATGTAGAATTTATCCTAGTGTTTTACTGGCACCGACTCGCTTGACTCGCTCGCTAATGCTTCTTCCCCCCCCCCCCCCCCCCCCCCCAAGAATCCAGGGATAATTTTGGTTTCTGAAGAAGATATAAACGTTTTTTACATTACCATGCGAAATCTTATGACTAAAGCAGTTGGTTGGAGTTTATGAGGCGAATATGCCCCTTTTGGTCGACCAAATTAAATTTCCAAAGTACTCTATGGGCCTACAAAATCACTTTTTTAGCTTTCGAAACCAAACGGATTGAAATGAGGGAATGGAACTTTACAGATGTTTTTGTCAATTAAGGGTCTCGGTGTAGAAGTAATTATCGTCCGGTTACTCACAGTCCGGCTACAACGGTACGGAATAGTGCACTCAAATCAGTTGACTCTTCACGCAACAATATTTTTCACGCTTTACCCGTTATCGCCTGGAGCCCTGACTAATGGCTCCCCGCCGCCTAAATCGTTGCTTTCACACCGTCATTCACCATTAGCAGAAAACTTTATAAATTAAATCGGTAAAATAAACGTATCAGTTTTTCATTGTTGAGTACTTCTCCCTGAGATTTTGTTTGTATACACAATAGTTGAATGACGTTGTTACACCAATCGAATAACCATTGATACATTTAATGCTGTGTGTAAGCTGATGTAGTCTGCGTGTAAGCAATGTTTTATATTTCACAACAAATTTTCTTAGGCACAACTGTTTTCAATTGTTATGTCCATTGTTATGGTCATTTTGGCTCTTTTTCGATAAAACGTGGCGTGTTTGAAGATCAGATGTAAACGCACCTACGTATGGTGGTATTTTAGAACAAAAAGTCTGCTCAATGTGCGCTCGGGAGTCCAGGTGCGCTTGGGTTTCATGCGACGTTTTACTAAACTAAAAAAAGTCTTCTTTTCTATTCTCTTTTCTACCTTTACGTAATAAACGTCAATACTATGATGCATCCTGCTGTTGAAACCTAATCGCATCCCAAGCGTACCGAGCGCACCCCAAGCGCACCCCGACGCACCTAGAGTGCACCTATAGCACACCAAGCACCCCTAAGCGCACCTAGAGCAGACTTTTGTGCTAAAATACCACATCCTACGATTCCCAATCTATCGACTAATTACTGCATCAACTATCGAACCGCCTTGCCCAATGCTCAGTATTAGTTCATTTTATTTTCCCACAGACTTGCACGTCAAAAATCCGCCATGAAGGATTCTGAAAATGAATGAAAAAAAGTGAAATATTTATTTTAAATCACGTGCACATGTACGCTCACTCGCTCTTAAAGTTAGAGGGCGAATGCGTAACGCTCGGGCTCCCTTCACAAACGCTTGGGTCAGCCATCTTCATCGCAGTTCGCCAAACTCGGCTCAGTTACGAGCCGTACGCGTAACCAAGGTCGTACGCAGGATTTTATTTAGGGGAGCGTTACTTTGAAAAAGTGGTCCATTTTGTGGACTTTTTTGAGAATCTCATCACCAAAAAGTGTCAAATATTCTCTAATTTTAGTTTTTTTTTAATCAGAACAATCAGCAGAAAAGTGGACCTTTTGTTCGCCTGTAGTGAAATTGTTTTGGGATTCGCCTGCACCCTGCAATACCCCGCGTACGGCACTGTCCGTAACACAAAGATAACGGCAGTATTTGCATGCATGCTAAATACACCGGTCATAAGGGCAAAAGGAACACGTACTTCCACATACATTTAGCAAAAAGTTGTGCATTTTATTATAATTATATAATATCATTATTTCCTAGACCTGATAACAAAAATACCGCTACCTCACTTTTTACGGTGATTGTCAGATTTTCCTCTAGAGACGTTAGGGATATGTAGCAGGCTTCCAGAAAAAAAAATGGTTAACACTCGGGCCAAAGGCATTTTGTATCAAAACTCGTACGGCAATAGGTACTTATTTATATGGTCCTTAAAGCCAATAAATAATCTTTTATTTGCCGTTTATTTCATTCCGATCCGATATGTAAACAAAAGATATGCTTCGTCAAAAAGAGAGTGCAAAATCGGTTTAGTCCTTTTGCATTTTGTAAGATTGCGGGAATCTGATTTTGTAACCTACTCAAAACTGAATTTATTGATTGACTATGAAGACCTTGCAACCCTTTTTTCAACCCATTATGGTCAATACAGTGTGAACATTGTCTTTATAATCACATAATTTTTTGTGTGCGTTTTTCGAAATATTATCGTGAGCTCACTTCATGAGAAGACTCTTATTAGTTTACCTATCAAATCGGTCAAAATTACCAAAATACTAAAACCAAACCCACCCAAACAAACATCAGACCCTTCCATGCTGAATTCATAAGGAAACCTATGATCTTATACATAACAACAACCAAAACACGCATAGAAACAAAAAGAATCCTCGTGATAATTATGCCTTCAATGGGTACTGAAGCAGCTTAATCGGAAATAAGACATCAGTAGCATGCCCAACATTACATTGCCAATACGAAATCATAACTCCAGAATCTCCTTTGGAGACGTTCAATTTCTCCTAGAAGAAATTCCAGCCCATGTAACAGCGCTCCTTATATATCTAAGTTCTAAAAGATTAATCTGATTGAGATAAATTAAATCTGTCCCAGAAAAATTATAATTCTCCTAGGAGAAATTAAATTCTGGCCGCCCGTTCATAAGTTTAATTTATTCATGCAGAAATTAATCAATTTCTCCTTGGAGAATTCTAGCCAACGAGCGCTCTCATTGGCTGGAATTTCTCCTAGGAAAAATTAATTTATCCTAGGAAAATCAGCCAAACGGAGCGCTCTCATTGGCTGGCAATTTCTCCTATGAGAAATTTCGGAATGTCACCTAGGAGAAATTAAACCAAAGGAGCGACTCTCATTGGCTGGAATTTCTCCTAGTTGAAATTAATTTCTTCTAGGAGAAATTGGAAATTTCTCGAAAAAACGAATAGGGGATGGGAAAGAATGAAAGATGGGTCCAACGGAGGAGGCACGAAGAAGGGAAAAGGGTGGAGAAAACGTGGAGGGAAAGTGGTTGAGAGAGGAGGGAACAGTTGGGAGTCTAGCAGCAGGAGGACAGGAGAGTGATGTAAGGGAGTAGGGGAAGTTGGAAACAGGTTAGAGTGCGTAATTGTACTGTGATGGTCCTAGGGAAAACCGATAAAAGACCAGTGCGAGAGGTAGTAGGTTGAGACAGGAGAACGCTACGGAGAAATACTGGTATTATGACTCGTATGGCAATGATACAACAGACCCATTAACGGACCAGAATGGCAAAAACTAAAGCCAACATTCTCTCTGTTAGAACAGCTTTTAATAGAGTAAAGCGATTAAGCGATGGTAAAACACGGTGACAGGAAATTTTGAAGTCTTCTTCAAAAAAAGATAATAATGATAGATCAATTTGTTTTCTTTTCAGATAGAAGAGGGCCGTTCTATGAATGGTCAGTGTATTCAAGTTGCGTCATGCATTCAAATACTTAGAGGCAGAAATATGACCAAGTCTGATTTGGAACCTCATATCTGATTGAAGCATATCTTTATTTCTACGTATGGGGGACTGGAAGGCATGGCAAATAAAACCTTATATATTTTATTGCCTCCAAAGGAGAGCAAACAAAGACCCATGCGTACTTTTAACCACACTAAAATGCCCTTAGTTCCCGGTGTTAAAATTTTTTTGGGGGACAGCTGAAACAGCCCTCCTAAACGTTCCGTTTCGGAAAATGATACCAACTGGCCGATCACAACAAAAAAAAAAAAGGGAGGTATCGTTATTTTTTCTTAACATCTATGTCAATCAGGGCAATTTACCCCTAAAAACAAGGCAAGGGTCCGCTCGTGATTTTTTGAGACCATTTTTAAAAAGGGGCAAAAAATAGCATTTAAGGGAGGTTAGGGATAACCTTCAAACCCCGATACCCTCAAAGGCACTTTAATTTACTAATAGTAGAATATAAATTCTATGGGTCAAAAAAGGTACGGCGCGCGCGCAGTCGTGTGTGGGTGTATTGGGGGGTATGTGTGTGTGTGTGGTGTGATATGTGTTCGGATCTTGTCAATTATAAAATTTGAAATACATGTATACCGTACAGGCAAAGATTTCCGCTAAAACTCCAAGCCCTGCTGCTAAATAGAATGGACTTCCGTGAATACCATGACGACGGTTGCTGCATACAGAGGTTGAAATAAGATGGCGCCAAAAAATACACCAATACTATCCACCGACGCTAGAAATGCAAAAGCAACCCCTAGAAAAAACATTCCAAAATTAGCAGTAACTACTGACAGTATATTAATAGGTAGACCAAAGAGGAAAATTGAACCCTCAAATGAGGAAACGTGCAGTTTGGGACGCGAATTTGAAGCTTTATCGCTCAATACCAATTTGGCCGTAGTTTTTTCTTTTTTAAATACATCGGGTAGCGGCCAGCATTTGAAGAAACCCACCAAAAAATCACTTCGATCGAAATTTGTTGTAGTTGTTACAATTCCAGTAAAATCGAGATAAAGTAAAATAAAACTACCATGCTCACTGGGGAAAACGCACTTAGATGCCATCGATCTTATAACCCTATGAGAGAGCTCGGACGCATCAAAGAACACTGGAAAAGCCACAAGAAGATGACATGGTTGAATCCATAAAGAAAACTTGGCAATGTTTTCTTATTTTACGGTCTAGATGTTCATCTTTGTCACTCAACTTAACTTTCACATCTTCGGAATATTTCACGTATCCGTCGGTTCCTGGATTTTGATTCATGCAAGATGTTTTACTCTCACTAGTACTCTCTCGTTTGGACGATGGTCATATTCCTTGATGGTTTCAACATCTAACATATCTTGCCTCAGACTCTTCAGAACTGGGCTTGTAAACTTATTTTAAATCTGGCACGCGCACCATGTTACTGTTGCTCAGCAGCTCCACTGGTTACCATTTAAAGACAGAATCTTCAAGTCATGGTGTATGATTCATTGTCTCGCCGGTTGCCTCCTGAGTATTTAACATCTGCTTGGAATTATACAAACCTGGTCGCGAGGGCTTAGATCTGCTCAGGACGCTACACTACTCTATGTACCTAAATCTCATCATCGTTCACTCCAATCTGCCGCAATCAGAGCGTTTTCTTAAAATGCGCCCAAACTGGGAATGAAAAAAAAAAAACCTTCCCATCTCATGTTCTTCTTCCACTCACTTGCGTCTTCAAAAAGGGACTAAGACTTTTTGCACTGTTGTAATTTTTGCTTGTTCATGTTCTATCTCTAAGTTTTCGCTCGCTTCTGTATTTTAATCCTGTGCTTGTGTTGCTGATTTTCGCTGTATCTTTTGAAATGGGCTTATAAAAGCTGTATGTATGTATGTAGGTATGTAGTATGTATGTATGTATGTATGATGTAGGTATGTATATGTATGTATGTTGTATGTATGTACGGTATGTATGTATGTATGTATGTATGTAGGTATTATGTCTTATGTATGTATGTATGTATGTATGTATTTATGTATGTATTGTATGTATGTATGTATGTATGTATGAATGTAAAGGGGCACATCACAAGGATTTGTTGAATTAGTTTCTTCTTATTGCTTTAATTCCACAAAAGATCTTTTTGCTTCAACAACGACGGCGGAAGTAGTTTTTTAGCCAATGTGATAAGACAAATATATACTTAACGAAACTACACTTAATGCAGTCTTCTTAGCGTATCACAAGTTAATGGTAATAGCTTGTGGTGTTGTCAGGAGTTATTCAGCTGTACGACTAAGCTATTCCGGGGGCCGCGTGTACCCATAATACGGACGGTCCCACATGGGCCCGACTTAAGCCCCACTTTTTTCCCAAATTCACAATGCCCATTTTGTCCTCTAAATTGCTAGTGTCGGGTCATATCAACACCTTATTACTGTTCTTGTGAAAACAGACACTAAAGCAATTTTAAAGGGTCTTGAAGATGCCCTTTACGCCTGTTTTAATGTTCGGCAATTTCTTGACAAATACGCCGTGCTAAGCTTAGCCCTTACCGAGGTCTTTACCAACAATTTCCAATACAACAACAGTGCAAAAAATGGTCCTTTGATTAAAAATCGTGGGGGCGCATTTGTTTACATTTTGAAAAAAAATCGCTGATGTGGCTTTAAGTGCAAATAGGGAGTTCCATGTGGACCCCATGATTTCTTTTCGTGCGTCCCGTTTAAACTTTTAGTTTGCCAACATTTGGGGAAAAAAGGACATTCTAGTTTCAAGAACATTATGCTGGGTCACTTGGACCCCATGCACTCGCGGGAACGGTCGGTGATAAAAATTATTTTCTGTAATAATGCGACCATCGACCTTTGATGGTTACCCCCTCCCCCCTTTAAAGCTGTTGGCTTACAGGATTAAAAACGTTTAAAGAAAAACATTAAATATTGTTTAAGGCCCACAGCGTCCTTATAGCGGATTAGCACTTCTGAAACCCCCCCTCTGTCAGTATATTTGAACTGATTCAACGTAAGTAAATGTAACTACTTTTGTTAGTCACATTCCCATACGACCAATTTGAAAGCATCGAATCAATATCAATGTTTACCCTGTCCATCTAGAAGGACCCTCGTTCCTCCCCCCCCTGTTCCATCCCCCTTGTGACCAAGCCACCAAGCGCTGTACGCGAGCCTCGCGCTACGCTCTCGGTGGCTAGGTCAGTGTGTGAGAACGAGGGTCCATCTAGATGGACTATGTTTTACCCCCATCATACCTTGAATGTTTTTGCCTGTCGGGCAAATATTAAAGGTTGTAGAATAAGGATCTATACCTTTTTAAATTCTTAAAACCACATGAACATGTCTATATCCCTTACAGACCTTTTGTAGTCATATGCCTTCCGCAGGACTACCAGTGTGCAGGAATCTGGTCCTCCGGGCTCACATTCCGGGAACAATGGTGGCAATAGGGCAATCGAATTCATTTGACTCTGCACGCAACATTAGTTTCACGCTTTATTCCGTTATCGTCCTATGAGCCCCGGACGATGATACCTGCCGGACATGATTACTTTCACACCGGTGTTAAAAACTGAGGTGTCCCCCATGAGGAGTGTCCTAGCTACCATTAGCAACATGTACGGAATACCGTTAGTGGTAGACGAGGCCATTTGTACAGTGCTGAAACAAAGGTTGCATACAGCACTCAATTGAGAATACAATAGACAGATCGGTGGTGGAACACTCAGTCACACGGACACTGTAGTATATGACACCGGCAGTGTCTTTGTCGTTGCCCGGCGTTTGACGTCACATGTCCCCTCATCTATACTTTCGATCAGTGTGTATTTTATGGTCTACCTTATGCTGGAACCTGGAGTAAATCTGAGACAACATGACTGTATGGAATTGAATTTACCAATGCTAACATTATTTATTTCATGCAACTGTGGACATTATATACTTATGATGTTAGTAAGACAGGAGCAGCACTTTACATTTACATTGTACTTTCGTAGTTAATAAGCTGCTAATAAGCCAGGGTTACTTGTATTGTATGAGTGTTTCATAATTTTTCGACATGCATGGCTAACATTCCAGGTGCATATGCGGAACACGTATAGGCGACTCCTTTAACTCATATTACATACGTACATAAACACACAACCAAAGTCGTCTCAGCAATTCCTAGCCCAGCATCGAGGTAATTAACTGTAATTCAGTAAGTTAATAAGCTTTGTAAAAAGTCAGGGTTACATGGTACTTGGTATTGGTTTTGCGTGTTTCAATTTCGCATGCCTCGCTACTCTCTAAATGCAAGAGTGAATTTCACTCTTTAGAGTGGACGACAAGGGCCCACTCCGAAAAGAGTTAAATTTCAAACCCTTTTGTAAGAGTTATGGTTTTGTGTTCAATTTTTTCTTGATAATGTAAAAAAATATAAAAAATTAACTTTTGGTAAGAATTTGGATCAAAAAAATGTTTTTTGAAAGGTGTGAAATTTCACTCTTTTCAGAAAGGGCCTGTAGTCACTCTAAAGAGTGAAATTCCTCTTTTGCTTTAGGATAGTACATGCAATAAACATCATATTACATACTACATGAAACCACAACCAAAGTCGTCCTCAGCAAGACCTAGCACAGTCATCGAGGTAATTAAACTGACCAGGTACTATAGTATCCAAATGTCAGAGAGACATAACTGGAACAACGCTGCCCTGCGATGTTACCTGTATAGTGTGGGGAACGTTAAAGAGCTAGTGCTGAAGAGTAAAGTCTCAAGGATTCTTTCCACTTTAGTGAGGGCCATAAAATTTGCGAAGTTCATGTTAATTGTGGCAACCACTATAAACGTATACTACTGGTCTTCCTATTCATAAAATCAAGTGTGCCCTTTTTTCTTTTGACATTTAGTGACCTTGGCACAAGGTCAAATGTTAAAATTGTCATACATCGTCCAAATATATTGACCTTGGTAACCAAAATGTCGCAATTTCACAAGGAATAAGATATTTATTTTGTATTTTGAACCTTTCGTTTTCTTGTAATGGGCAAATTAATCTAAGCATAAAATTGCTATGATGCCGGCCCAGTCCTGTCCAAAGCAGAGTTAGGCCTCAAGTTCTTGCCACTGAGTCACTTGTAAACACTCTACTCTGCTGAAAATGGGTCAAAAGAATGAACCCTACACATCCCTGTTTATTTCTTGCTATTAGCCTAATACCCATGGGTAAGTACAGTAGCAAGTTTGTTTTTGTAAAAATTGTGGAGGAAAAATGATGTAGTCTCTACCAAATCCATGGAAGAATCGGCCGTTATACCGTGAAATAACCACGTTTCGCACTTCAAGACAAAAGTTGTATACTATTAGTCTCAGGCACATGTATGATGCTTTCATTATTCGATCCCAACCAGAGACCCTGGATAGTCCCGTCTAAAGCAAGATCAGGTTTCAGTCACCCGATACCCTGGGGGTTTTCAGGTTTGGTTTGGGTAGGGACGTAACCCCCGAAGTATTACCCATATCTTTACACCATTTTGTTTTTTGCCAAAAAGGGACCTCATAGCTTACCCAGAGATGCCAATGTTGTGCCACATTTAATGCAAATTTATTTGCCTTTTTCCTCAAATGTAGAGCCATTCTTACTTCAGATTGATAAAATTTTGA
>JAMKCH010040777.1:0-56544 GCA_023653785.1 Ophioderma brevispina | reverse complement strand
ATGGTCATTTTTTCTGTAAGGCCCCGTTTATCCGATTCCTACCTTAAAATATTGATGTCCATTATGCTTTTAAGAAATTTACATCTTCCAAAAATCTCATCTATAGTGCTTTACCTTCCTTGAGTCAGAAAATGCGGGCGTTAATTGAAAGTGCTGACATATCCACCCGCGAATAAAGGCGGTGCGAAAATGCCACACGCTGTCACTGACTCGAGGAAGATAAATGGATTATAGAATGGTACCATTACAACTCTAACTAAAGATAAGTGAGTAGAAAAATAAACACGCCATTATATATTGTTAATAAAATTTCCCAAATTTATCTCGAACGGTACACCAATCACCTAAAGACAACACATGAAAAGTGCTTTCAAAAAACTGATATATGCCATTAAAAAATTTTGAGACAAGCCCACCAAATTTGTAAAATGCTGGTTTATTGATTCTCTTAAAGGCACCCCACCCAATTACAACATGCATATCTCTATTTCATAGGAAGGGCCATCACCGAAATACTTTAATTCAAAAATTTCATTTGAATCTGACATACCATTTTAATCCTGCGCGGTAATTGTGTTATTACAATAGCCCATAGAGTACTGTACAGACTATTTTAGCCTGTAGCATCAGAAGGGAAAGTTAGTCAAAAAAAAAAAAATATTTTGTAGCTGAGATAAAAAAATTCAAACTTTCCAATGGTACCAAAATCTCAGGTCGAGGCAGCGGATTGGAGAGGCCGAGGATTGGGTAGTGCCCCTTTAAGTATTGTTAAAAGTAGCACGTCGTCTTAATGTTTTCTTTATGATTGGCTGGTAATTTAGACCAGTATTATTAATTTGGGGAAAATGTACATACTGGTTTTTGCAAACAAACTCTTCACATGAAGATTTGAGTAGCAAAAATAAACATGCCAGAAACCATTCTAAAAAATTATTTGTCTTCACAACACACCTGATCAAGCTAACTGCATAACAATTTTGCAGTACAGTTCAAAATACTTCATTGAACCACCACTCCAGATAGTCAAATTCATCTTGTATGGACCGACTATAGTGACTCAAACAGCAGGTTAACATTTTTTTGCACATACATGTCATACACACATCCTATCCAAACATCCACACAATGCTCATTGATATAGTTCTCTAATTAAATACTCTTGAGTGGACAATTAGGTGACCCACAGTACACCTACGATGTAATGTAAATGCAGCAGAATAGACATCTGCTGTAATTGAGATGTACGATTGTGTAAGCACTCTACACTTGTCTTAGCAGGACGTTATCCATCTGAATTATCCTGCGAGATGAATTGCAAAATTAGTCATTTTTAACGGCACTCTCAGTGATTGCTCCATCAGGAATCGAAAAAATCATCAAAAATCTGATTTTTGCATTTTTTTTAAACAAGTACAGGTATTCTAACATACCCTGCAAATAATAGGACAAGAAGGAACCTAATAAGGACAAAATCAGAAATTTTGGTCATTACTGTCCGTATGGACACTTACGTATCTCCATTGAATTACGTGTTGTAGTATCTTTCAGCACTGCAGTTTTCTTCCTTTTGTGTTAATTCTTCAGTTGGAAAAAGTAACTTACGAGAATTTTACAGACTTATCCTTCACTTTTAAACTATTCCTGCAAATTTTAAATATTTTCACTCTTTCGGATTAATCACTGATAGTGTCTTTAACATTTTGAAATCATTTAATTATCAAGCATGCCTGCCTAAAGGCTACCCTCAGTCAATTATGGTCCAGGTCATATTAATTTAACAAAAACTGAGCATGTGCAAGTTGCCACTTAATTCTGTCAGAGTATAGTGTACAAGCATGTACAAGCACGTACGAATTAAATTAACAAACACACAGGCTCAACTTCAGCTTACTTTCACAATGTACATTATTCTCTATACAACTCCTGGCATGTTACATTCCTTGCTACAATCACGTGATACAATCAAACATGGTCTCACATAAACAGTGTTTACAAACTACACTTTTAGACATATCATACAGTTCTTAAAATAGGCTTACTATTCTTTGCGAAATTAGTTTGCACACTTTACTCTGTCATCCAGCAAGTTACATTATTACAGAATTAAAGGTGCTTGTTCCAATTTTTGTCTATCGTGTTCTCTACTTGATATGAGAGCCTGACACTGGGATACGCTGACCAACAATTCCGTGGGAAACAAACTGGTGGTTATGATGCTAGACGGCGATTAATGCATAGTGCAACGCCATATCACTACGTGCTAATATTAGAATTGGTTAACATTAAAACACAGTTTTTTGTATCTTGGGGAAGAAATGGATTGGAGCCTGAAATTACAGACGGAACATTGAGAAAAATACGGCCTTTCATCTGATTCAAAATTGATCCGCTTACCGGTTTTAAACTCAGGGGGTTTCAAGAGAAGATCGGAACAAGAACCTTTAAGTGCAGTGCAGTAAGGCTTTTTAATTCAGCAAAGTAAAGTCTAATAATAACAGTCCATCATCATATTACCACCACTTGGCAGCGATTCAAATTAGATTTGCGGTAATTAATTAGGGCCTTGTTCCAATGTAGTGTTGTGTGTGTTCTCGATCGTGATATGAGAGCCTGGCACTTGCCACATACATCCCATCAGTACCGTGGGAAACAAATTTGCGGGTTTGATGGTAGACGCCAATAATGCATGTCGCAAAGCCACATTCAATACTGTGCTAATATGATGGTTAACCACAAAACTGCAGTTTTTTTGTTTATATCTTGGAATGAAATGGATTAGAGGGCTCAATATCAGGACTAGAATGAGAAAAATACGGCCTTTCATCTGATAATCAAAATCGATAGTACTTCCGGTAAACGCATGGGGGCCCAAATGCCGATCGGACACCGCAACCTTTAAAAGAGCAAAACAATGCATTGGAAAATAGAGATAACTTGCATTTAGAGATAATTGCTGTTCCATAAGAATTTCCATGAAAGTCCCTACAAAATTACAGCTGGCATTTTGCCAAATACATAGTGCCTTATGGTTAGAAGACTAGTGGCACATCATCCTTTCGCCGGTTTGTGCATTTGCAGTTTAGAGCCTTGAACTGCCCATTTGGAAGGCAATGAGGGTTGTTACATTAACCAATGCATGTTGCCCCCTTTGTTTTGTTTACTAAAGAATTGCACCAGATATCGAAATGTTCATAATAATGCTGTTCAAGCTCAATCCATATTGGTACGAGTTTCTGATGCTCTCCCTACAATCAATGAGGTTGTTCATAACAATACTTCACCTCTTTGGTTTTGGTTACAAAGAGTTGACCAGATACATTCGAAATGTTACATAAAGCTTCAAAATCTCAGATTGGTCCCACGTCGAGGCTCTCCCTACAATCAATGAGGGTGTTACATAACAATACATTAACCTCTTTGTTGTGTTTAACTAAGAGAGTTGAACCAGATCGAAATGTTACATAAATGCTTCAATCCATATTGGTACCCGCTCGAGGCTCTCCCTACAATCAATGAGGGGTTACATAACAATAACATTCACCTCTATGGTTTTGTTTACCAAAGAGTTGAACAAGATGAAATTTATGTAAGATGATGCAATCCATATGATGTCAGCTCGAGGCTCCCCTACAATCAATGAGGGTGTTACATAACAGTCCATTCACACCTCTGGTTTGTTTACAAAGAGTTGAACCAGATCGAAATGTTACATAAATGTCTCAATCCATATTGGTACCAGTTCGAGGCTCTCCCTTACAATCAATGAGGGTGATACATACCAATACATTCCCCTCTTTGGTTTGTTTACAAAGAGTTGAACCAGATCGAAATGTTACATAAATGCTCAATCCATATGGTATCAGCCGCGATGCTGCTCCATACAACAATGAGGATTTACATAAACTACATTCACCTCTGGTTTTTTACAAAGAGTTGAACCAGATCGAAAGTTACATAAAAGGCTCAATCCCATATGTGTCAGTTCAAGGCTCTCCCTGCAATTGGCGAACCCGTGCAAAGGGACAAATTCACGAAAACTTGGCCCTGGTATATCACGTTAAGTCCTACTCTGCAACATGTTCTGTGGAATGACCAGTATATTCATTTTCATGATTGTCATGTTACCAGAAAATCTGTTTTTGTAAAAAATGGTAAATTTCTGTCTTTTACAAAACCCATGTTCTTACACAAAAGTATTTTTTAACAATCACTACTCTTTAAGGTCCTGCATATTGATTTAAAAGAAAGAAAATAAATTTGCTCTTGCAAATTACAAGTAGTGAACTGGAAGAAAAACACATTAAAATATAGAAATGCCTATTATGCAGTTGTAATATAGATCATAGTAAACATTTTGCATTTGATAAAAGACTATTTCAATTTCTCTATATATACCAAGTTATGCATTAACCAAGTCTTGTTGATCTCATCATGATCCACAGCCTAATCTCACAACTTACCTAAAACAAAGTTGATTTTTTATATCATCTGAACCATTGGCCCCTATAGAGTATTTATTCCTAATCTGACATGCAAATTTGATCACCTGGCGGAATTTTGTATTTTTTTTTATTTTAATACAACACAGTGGCCTATGGGGAACCGTGATGCTACATTTGCTCTAATATCAAAACGCACCATCAGAATCAACTGAAATTTTGAAAGTGACCTTTTCTCATGCATATCTAGTGAACTATAAACAAAACACGAGGTGCTAGGATTATGAAATAACCTTATAATAACCTTAGCAATAACAGCATATTTTTTTGAAGGAAATGCCCCAATTTCCCCCCCAAAATCTGAGCTTTTTGCACAGCTGCATTGGTATACGCCTTTCTCAATCTTTTACTATCGTGTCCCGAACTTTTTTGCGCTGGTACATTAACCACTACCCCCGGGGCGTGGCGATCCCGTATGAACTTGAATGGTGGTCCCTTCACAGTAGATGATTGTCTGCAAATACCCAGCTCTCTATGTCAATGTGATGGTGAGAACCACTTGCAAGCTTGCGCAGGAATTATAGAAATGCTGGTATAGTTTCCAGTTGTATCTTTGCTCAAATTCAAATTATCCGCTACACAGGTGTTGCTCTGACCTGGCTCAATGCATTTCCTGATCAATATCCTGGAACCGAAGCCAATTCACTGGACCAAACCCAACCTGACTGCACGATATCTAAACTCGAAAAAGGGCTTATTGGCAAGGAAACTGAATCTGTGAATGGTAAAGCTTGAACTTGTCTTATGTATCTCAAAAAAGATGGAATTCTGTAATGAGCTAATAATCATTCTATACGATAATACTTAAGTGGTTGCTCAAACATCCTTTATATGAAATAGGCAGGAAATAGCAAAATTATTGGTCTACACTCATCATTAGTGTCAGTTGGTTCTGGCAAGCCAAGGTTAGAGGTTATTTTGGTGGACGGTGGCACTGTTTCTAAATGGACGGAGCAGAAATTGGCGTTTCCAACTCTGCAGTTAAATTAAATCAGAGATGCTGATTCTTATTACAAAAATCGCTTCTTTTATGACAAAATTTTGCACTTTTGAGCGTACCATTGCAGCATTAGTGCTGATGATTACAAAAAAAACACAACCGTGGAAAAATCTCAAATGTTGAAAATTGGGGATGCCTCCAAAAAATGTACTGGCTTTAATTCTGCTCGTATTTCATTCATACATTAAGATAAAGTTATGCTTACTGCACTTGCTAACAAAGGGGCCATTTTATGATCCATGGTCACGATGGTCTCATCCTCAGACTTAACCTTAAGAAGTTAGATTTTTGTTACGGTCTGAACTGTTGGCCTTTAGTATATGTTTGATTCGATCTTCAAGAAATTTGAAATTGGTGTATTTTCTGTCCTAGGGAATTCCAAACATGGACTATGGGACACTGTGGTGAAGATTTGCTCACAAAACTAAAGTGCATTATTGGAAACAGACTAACTTCGAGGATATCTAAGCAATCTTAAACAAAAGTGCTATAATCACATAAATGTTACCCTTAAGAACCCTGTTCATTCTAAACAGTCCTGTCATGGATAACTCAATCGCAATTGATGTAAAAGAAGTACAGATGTATCCACACTTTAAACATGAAGACACATTTTTCAAAATATGGTTGCCACACTATCTAACTCAGTGTTAAAGTCACATGCTTGGCAACTTCCACCCTTGCTGTGTTAGTTGTGCTGCACCATAACGCTTTTTAGCACAATTGAATTAACAAATTGACATTGTTAACATTACATCATACTAACACAAAAGATATGACTTGTCTGAATTGAATGATGACCAAAGTCATACTTAGATTAATCAAAGTGTGGTGTGTTGCATTAATCATGCTTCAAAACTGTTAAAGTATGCTGTATGCATCTGTGTAACACAGGGCTTGAAAAAAATGTAAATTTTCTGGGAATATACACTGCTAACATATAGTGCTTGGTTTTGAAAAATCATCTTGTTTAAATTCACTGAAATGAAAGGGGAATTAACTGCAGATAACAATACCATTCCCTCTTAATACTAGTTGAAACAAGCAGAAACAAGCACATAGCAAGCACATTGCAAGCGCATATCAAGCTGAAGCAAGCTATAAAATAACCAAGCACTTGAACAACAATAGAACCACTTGAGGGCACTCAAGTGAAGTACTTAGCTTTTAAGTGCTTGTTTATCAAGTGGTTTTGCTTGTTTCCTTTTTTGTTTGAGCTTGCTTTGGAATGTTATAGCTTGGTTCTAGCTTGATTTTAGCTTGTCTTGGAATAAGTTTTATTGTTAGTTGATGTTAATTCCCCTTTCCACCAGAGGATTAGAGGACAAGACATTTTTTCACAATCAAGCATTTTATGTTAGCAGTGATAGTCACATTTTTCACAGATTTCCCACTATATCTTATGTATAAATTTCCCTTAAAATGGCCAAGTTTCCTTCCAAATGGCCAACTTTCCTGGGAAGGAGCGTCCCAGATTCTCCACTTTTTTGAGCCATGGTGTAACATGACCAAAACAACAATGAAGAAGACTATACTCTGTTCAGTTTCAAATTAGAGGGTAAAGTTTTGATGTATCTCAGCATTCGTAATAGTGTTTTTGACTGTGCTTGATGTTATCAGCAAAAATGTGCCCCCATTAAGGTAGCACAACCTAAAAATGCAGTGATGTCATCATCTAACTTGAGATTGAACAGGGCAATAGTCTGAAGTCTTCACTCAGTGTTGTTTACACAATGGTATAAAATTGCACGTATGTGGAAAGACTAGTACATTATCATACCAACACATTTTAAAGCAATAACAGCACATTTTTTAAGAGCATCCCCAATTTTCCAATTTTTAAAAAAAATTTGCACAGTTGCATTGGTAATTGGCTAGTAAACTATACCTGTGAATGGTAAAGCTTGAACTTGTCTATGTGTCGCAAAAGAAGGAATTTGTCATTAGGATATTTAATATTGTATACCAATAATAATTCAGTGGCTGCTGGACATTTCCTTCCAATATGAAATAGCTAGGAAATAGAGTCCTGTACATGTTTACGCTCATTCATTGTTCTGTTGGTTCAGGGAAGTCAAGTTAGAGGTCAATATCATGTGTCACTATATTTCATGATGGTTTCTAGCTCTGCCGTAAATTTACAATCGGGAATCCCGATTGTAATTACAAAATCACTTCTTTATTGACTAATACAGACTAATAGTACGCACATTTGAGCATTACTATTCACCGGTAGTTTACTAGACAATTACCAACGCAACTGCAAAAATCTAAAATTTTGAAAATTAGCGTCACTCTTCAATAATGTGCTGATATTGCTTGAATTCATATTTGCTACATAAACATTATACCAATAAATGTGAATAACAAAGTGTCTCTTATTCTGACTTCAATCTTTTCTATCTGTGAATTTCATAATGCACCAAGTAAAGGTGGTAAAAAAAAAGCAAATAAGATCACACTCATAATCTAAAAACAATACTTTCCCTTGATTGCCAATTTATCCCACAGAAAATGGGCAATTAGTAGCTTTTAGTATCAAAAGTTTGGCACCTTCCCTAAGTAGTCGTAATCTTCTATTATTTTATGAAGAAAACCTCAGATAAAAAGACAGACAGCACTTTCCTACTTCAAACAAAATCACGTATACAGCTAGTATGTCTGGAATCAAATCTGAGACGCGTCGCCCTGTGCCGATCGCAGCGAGTATTTGTGCCAGGCGTAGCATGCAACGAAAGTACAATTGACCTCTGCTGAATTGGCCAATCGCGCTAACATATTTACATTACTAGCTTGTTACTAGGTCAAGTGCAGCTGTGCATATGCGGTCAATGCACAACATTTTAACGACACGTCTCAGATTTTATGCCAGACATAATATGTGGGTACAGTTCTCACACAAATGTTTAAAAGAAGAGATACAATATATTTCACAAGGGGCAAAACAGTTTCCTTTATGTTTCACTCAAAAACTAATAAATACAACAAACTCACATGATATATAAACCAACAAAATTGGTGTAATGTGCACCTTGGCCTTTGATAATAGCCTAGTAATGGATAAAATGAAAGAGAAATAATTTAAAGGTGAATTTCATGATTTAAGCACTTTCTTCTTTGTTCATGGATCAATAAATAGTGTTGAAAAAAATTGCTCCCAAAAGTTGCCTTTGAAGGTGCATTTTCATGTTACTCCAAATGACACTTAATTTCTCACATTTACAGACAGAAATTACAAAATTGCAAATTCCATTGCAGTGACGATTGAATCAACATGTTAAAGTTATATGCACACATACAGTACTTAGGCTGAGAATCATGAAACACTCCTTTAAAACTATCGTTGAATATATGAAATCTCGGAAGGAGCCAATTTCAGGAAATGTCATGAGAATTTAAAATGTATAAAATAAGACTTATGGCATAGGCTAGTCCAATTGGGCAGTAATTTTAGTTCAACACCTGTTGCTACAAGTTCAAAATTTCTAATATGTGGCTCCTGTTTGAACTTAAGTTGAGCAAGATTTGAGAATCAAGTGCATCTACAAAAATCTTCCAAAAGCAATTAATGATCAATTCCATATTCCATCAAATTTAGCTAAATTTGCCACTGAAAAAAATGTGCACTGCAATTGACAAACAAAGGCAGACTTGTCTCATAAGCACACATGTCCCACACAAAGCTATTGCTCAGGCCAATCACAGAATGAATCAAGCTGACTGACAAGTTAAAAGCAAGATTTATTTTGAGGAAAATTAATTTTATTAAATATAAATTGACAAAATATGCTCCCGAAACTTAATCATCTCAGTACTTACCACAATTAAAAGAATGCATTATTGAGACACAAATTTTATATATAATTAATTTTGAATTTGTGTTTTTAATTCCTAAATATTTATTTTTTAAAGCCATATGTGGTTGCAAACAGCCCTAAGTCATAAGGGTTCATAAGTATAATATGGGGTTGCTATTACTTTGTCATCACTAATTGGCAAGACTGAAACTCCACAACGCAAATTGATAAGAATGGTGTGAGGTGCAACTGCAAGCAACAGTACCGCAGCAGACGCATCCGTGATGTACGCACAGCGCACGCTTGTAGCAAGAGAAGACACATATAAAACGGAATTACTTTTCACGCGTAGATAAACAAAAGCAGCATAATTTTTGCCTATTAGGTGATGAAACAAAGTATAGTATGGTTACCAAGGGTGCACTATACTCTGTTTAGTCTTCAAGTTATTAAGGGAATCATTGCCTGCCTCAGAATTTGCTCTTGCATTTCAAAGTCCACCTTTATTTGTGACATTCCCAGGTCAGCGTGTGCCTTCTAGGGGGCAAAACAAGCACACACCAGTGAGTCTTGATGTACCCTATACCCTACATGTATTATGACTATACTGTTTTCACCTTGTGCATGCCAGTGAGTGAACGGCAAGTAACTGGTGCCACACCCAAGTGTGGGTGTAATTAAAACTGCAGATGTCCATGGGTATTCATGATCGGAAATGATAAGTACACATAAAATGTTTTGCCACAGCTTTTCAAATCTGAAATCATAGCATTTGCAGTTGTGTTAAATACCAATTTCTGTCTTGTGGTCAGGGCAGGGGGGTTAGGACACGATCTGCTCAATTGGGGTTATTGGGGACATTTCAATGCTAAGAAAAAGTAGGCTCCGTGGACAAGTGTGTTGCTGACTTATTTGTTCAGTGGACCATAATTGAGAACCATTTTCAACCAAAATGGAACAATTTTATTTTTTCAGGGGAAAGTGCTCAAAAAAAAAGTGACCTCCACCCCTTCTGTATTGATAAAAATAAAATCCACAGAAATCAAATTTAAAAAAAAGTGGAAAAAATATCAAAACATTTTTTGTTGTTTTACAAATTGTTAAAAAAATGGGGGGCAAAAAAACGGGGTTTTTTACAGGTTTTTGAATTGGGCACCGTATTCATCCAGGGATGGAACTTGGCACTGGTTTTCAGCTGCCGTTGAATTATAATTAGGGATCCCGATTCAAATGATAAATCGCTTCTTATGACAAAAATACACATTTTTGAGCATTACCACTCGCAGTATAGTTTACTAGCATTACCAACACAAACTATGCCAAAATCTCAAATTTAAAATTGGGGGCGGTCCAAAAATGTGCGGTTATTGCTTTAATTCTGTGATTTCCCACTGCCAGGTGACGAGGTGAAACAGAGTATAGCAAGCCTTATGACTAGCAAGTAGACCCATAGTATATTGGGCAATCCCACTTTTTTGGCCACTGATTTTTTATTAATCTTCCTTGGCCGTGCATGGGAGTGCTAACCAGTTGGAGCAAAGGACTTATTGAAAAAAATTCAAATTTAAGGAAATGGGGATGCTCTCCTTGGTTTCCGTAACCTGACCTATTGACACACTTTTTTTTCTGACACACTTATAAAATCGGAAACATTAACGGAATTAAACCTGTGTTTATTCTGTGAAGGGTTTCCGAATTTCCATAAGTGTGTCTGAGAAAAAGTGTATCAGATAGGTCGGTAGGTACGGAAATCCCATGCTCCCCCTCACATTACAGAATATGCACTGTGAGATTGGGAATGTGGAATGGTAATGTCATAGTCTGTCTGCACTATAAGCCCTTCAGTTTTTGTTACACAGTTGTGCACAACAATTTATAAACAAACCTTCCATTTGATCAAATATAACCTTGAGAACTTTCCCTCGAGATGGCCACTGCCAGAAATGACAAATTTGTTATCTTGACAGGGAATCGAACCTGGCCTCCCACATCACGTCAGCATTCTAACGTCTACACTATATGAGGACAGGTATTTGTGCGTAGATAATCATCTAATTCCCTCAATTCTCCCACAAAAACTAGATATGTACAATGTACCTAGTAATTTGAATTGTGGTTACAGTTAAAATTCCATCATTCCTGCAGGGGAAATTTGAATATATACCATCACATCTCGATAGCTTAGCACCTGACTCACAATGCCTGGGTTCATCCTTGGAGGAGATAATGAATTTTTTTCTGCCCATTTTTTTTTTTCCTCGATTTTAAGATTAGTATTTTGCTCACCCAGTCACCTCCGTCCTAAGTTGTTTCTTAATCATCTTGTTCAGAATAGGGCTATCCAGAAGAAAATTCACATTCCCCTCCTTTCCCAAAATGACAACCTAATTTGAAGAAAACTATTAGGATTTTCCGAGGAAATTCCAGAGGATTTAATCCTCCAAGGCACAATGGGAATTATCAGCAGGAAACCCAGTGCTGCGGAACGTGCTTTACGCGCAGATTTTTACGGGAAAGGGACTTTGCCAATTTGAACTCCGCAATTTGGGGTCGAAAACGATGATAAACTTCAGCGGGTTCGAACTCGAGTTTTAAATCACAAATTTACGACGTTATTTTGAAAACCTTTATCTTGTAAAACTACACAAGATCATATTATGACGATATGAATTATTACATGTATTCAAATTTGGACCCTGAGCATTTACTTTTTAAAATATTGTTGCGTTTAAAAGTTTGAGCAGGGCCTCATTTTTTTACAAAATCTTTGAGTTGGTTTACATGCGATCGTTTCGCGAGTGGCAAAATGCTACCGATTGACGTGCAAAAAAATGATTCAGAATCTTAAAATAAGGCTTATTCTCCATCTAAAACATAAAATCGCAAAGTGGGCACTTTTCCAGAAAGGAATAATTTGAAAGGAAATGACCATGTTCCATCCCTCCTGACATCGTAAACTGAATTCGAATCATGTCAAAACCCACGTCTGCAAGCGTTAGCGCGTTCAATAACATCCGTGCGTAAAATACGCGTCGCAAAGGAGTCGCTGCGTCAATGACTAAATTTGTTAATTGCGCTACGCGATGCACTGCTAAACACGCAAGTGTTGAAAAATACGCAACAAAAACGTGGAATTAGAACTGGTTAACATCCGGTGTGATTTATTCCACTTTAAAATCACATTTATGGGCGTTAAAAAGGGTTCTCTTTAAAATAATATTCTCTAGTTCAAATCTTTTAACGGTTCCTTTTGCCGAGGTTTTGTGGGAAATCCATTTAACGGTCCTAGATTAGCGCTATAAAGCTTATAGGCCTATAGGGTTTTTTTTTTTTTAAATTCGAATCACAAGCTTTCTGTTTTGTTTTAAGGATTAAAAAATATTTTTTTATATTTGAGCTCTAGTTATCAGGTCATAGGCCTAATTATCAATTTCACGTACGAAATTAGAAAATTAGGGTTTAAATTAAATAGGACCTTGCCTAGTATTTTAGCATTATTTTGTAGCAGTTGTCAAACACGTCGGGAAAACGCCCTGGTGTGTTACAAAATAAAGATATAAACCTAAGTTATGGAATATAGGCCTACAAAAAATAGTTTTCAATATTCCTGCAGGACTATAACTAATATAATTAAACATTAATATTTTTACTATGGCGGATAGGGGATTTGTTAACATCAGAAAAAAAAATAACAAACAAAAAATGTGGAAACTTTACGTTTTGATTTCCACCCATAAACGTAAGAAATAGGCCTAAATAAGCTATCTACTTAGCTTGCAAAAGATTTGATGTGAAACATAGCAGGTTAAAATGGATAATAAAGGTCTATAGGGCTATAGTTTCAATATTTCGCCATAGACGTGATGAGAGTGACATGGTATGGGAAATCGGTTTAATTATACCAAATTAAATTCGAGGGGGTGACAATCAGAAGGACGGAACTCAGCACCTTTGAAAGAAAAATTAAAGAATTTCTTTTAATTATGCCAGTTCACATTAAAAATGTTCTTTTGTTTATATAATGTTTGCTTACAGTACCATTATATGACTTTATGAGATGCTTTACATTGAGTAATGAATAGATTTGCTTAGTATAAACATAATTAAACATCTCATTTCTCAAAAGCAGTATTCAGCAGAATTAAAGAAAATTTCTTTACTATTTCTTTCAATAATCGTTTGAATGCGGTCTTGTAATTGCCTTAAAAATGTTTGTGGAGTAGTTGTCAAGTGGATAGGCCCCGGGGTCTCCCTTTTGGTTGCATGGGTGGCGCTGTGCGGCCGTGATGTTTGAACCACGATACCCCGAAACCGAAATTACCAAAATGAAACAGATTTTTGCTATCCATCATTAGGGCTATCTTTATGAGTTGTTGAACTATGTGACATTATTGCTACCCTTTTAAAACCTGATGTGCTAATTAATATAAAATGACATCTTGCAAGTTTGAATAGTTCCCATATCTGCATAGACGAATGGGGGGGATTTTGAAGTAGACTAATTGGGTACAAAAAGGAAAGGACCTGAAGGACGGATTTTAGTCAACATGATGCTTTGTGGAATTTGGGACCGAAGCCTCAAAAGCTATAAAATTAACTGTTAAAAATGATTTGAACCCATTTGGCAGCCTATTTTTCCACACTTTTGGTTTGCATTCATATCTTTAAACCTGATTGACCACTGGAAAATACACTTGTAACTAGAAAAAAGGCTACAACCGGCCTTGCATATAAACAAATTTCCAAGAATTTCCAAGAAAAGGGGCTGACAAAAATAATACCCTTCTCGATCCGCACATTCCCTGTAGCTTGTCGACCTCCCCAGGGGGTTAGGCCTATTTCATAGGTTTTTAACCTTCGATAGGCCAATTTTGTTTACGTTGCTTGTAGGTCCAATTTCTAGTCTCCTATTCTGTATTTCCATACCACAAATTCCAAATAAAAGAAAAATTTTTTAAATTGTTAAAATCTTTTATCTGCATGGTATATTTCTGAATAGGCTTTTAGGAAAACAAATAATTTGAACTTTTTTGAAAACAATAATTGACAGTAATTTTTAACATGGCGACTCTCTACCGTTGGTTGTCCCATACTACCAAACAATTTCATTTTAGCGGTAAATTTTAGCGGCAAGTTGATTTCGTAATTCAGGCTATCGCTTTCTGTGAGTATATTGAACATCGTGTTTCATTACCTCTTTTCAGCCCTGTAACCCACCGGAGGTGGGTGCAGTGTATGCGACGTAATTTCCGCAAATCCAATCAATTCAATTTCAACTAATTCATGAAAGAAATGTTAAAAATGTGCCACAAAGGACCCCATTTGGAAGAAAATTGACACTGTTTCTTAATAGAAATGGTAAAAAAGATCTTTTAGAAAAGTAAATGCCACTTCTTTCCTTTTTTTCTTAAAAATTCCGAACCCTGCAAAATCAATAGCTATAGGCCTGGGCCGTCTCATTTTTTTGAAATAGGTATACACTTACGAAAAAAACGGCTTAGAACCTTTCCTTGTCCTCTATGCCTATATGGAACAATTAAGCATGGAACCCTCAAAAATGGTTCTTGAAAAAGCTGAGACCCCAAAAGGTTCTAACAGAACCATAAAAGGTGCTATATTACAGTGCAGTTAAAGCACTATTTTGGGTTCGTTGAAGAAAAATTACAGGGGTTCCATATAGGCCTATAGAGGACAAGTTTAGAACATCGTTCGCACCTTTTTTCTTAGAGTGGGTAGACCATTTCTTCATTAATCTGAAGGGTTATGGGATTCTGCAACTGATTATAGCCTACATATAGGTTACATTCGAAACATTTTTTGTTAATAATCCTTGGATTTTTAGTTATTAGACTATAGTCACTGCCCTATACGATGCACGCCCCTTCTTATAAAAAGTGTGTACAATTAGGCCCCTTAGGGGACTAGGATTCCGCTTCAACAAAGTGTCATGCACATTTTAAAATATAATAAATGGTTTTCATGTGATTTTTCCCCGAAGCATACGGTTGTGTTGATGTTATCCTATAGAGCGGCCAAATTGCATTGATTGATTTTTTTATGTGGATTTATAATTATTTATTGTAGAATGTCCCCATCAAAGAACGAGTTCAGATCAGAAAGCTCTCAGAGGCGACTGGGCGAGATAGCGCAATGCCAAGCCCGATTGCCCAAGGCATGAAACGTTTAGCGAGGCAAAATGTCTACCGGTTTGCGGTTAGGTTCAGGGAAACTTTCAGCGGTAACAAAAATATACTGATTTTGTCTTAATTGTGCCAAATATCAGAGAGGGCACCCTCACGTTTTTAAATTGGGACTCTTTTGTGTGAAAAGTCGATCACGATGACTAGTTTTTTCATTTTTATGAAACATAAGTGTTCTGTCACAAAAAAACAAAGCGATTCACTTTGAAAATCGTTCCGAAAGTATTATATTTTTTATTATAGAAGTAAATTCAGAAAGTTTTGCACCAAAGAATATCAAGTAGCTATAATACACATGAGTCTACTCATTAAGAAAAAAGATTCAGTTTAATAGAAAACGTGAAAAATAACATGGATAATTCTATTCACACTAAAAGCGCGGGTTTGGAACAGCGGCAATGGCGGTCTTTCCCCTTAATGTCAAAGGTCATACGCCAAAGGCTTTCGTGCTGAATATCCTAGTGTTATCTTTGGGTCATCACTGAAAACAGTCTTACAACAGTGAGGGGAGGAATGAAAACATTTTCTAGTTACAGATTATAAAAAATGGATTGTTTTCAATTTCAAACGAAAATTCCATGCATTTTGGGGCACACCTTGTACCATGTACAATGACTATGTACATAAATCATTAAGGTACACCACCAAGATTAAAATGGTTGCATCACAAAACAGTACTAGACAAGGGTGGTTCATGATATTACAATACTTTGATAAAAAATAGTCTCTGATATACAAATTGTTGGTCACATGACAGAACACATTGGAGCTGCGTTGTTTGGGATGAGGCGGTCTGACCTGGTTATCCTTTTTAGTGTTACTACTTCAGCTTTTGACGACTTGCTGTGAAAAATCAAGGTTAAGGGAAATATCTCAAGAAATACTCCTCTAACTCTATCAGAATTAAAGTGTCTTGTAATTCATTTAAACATCAATATGTGACAAGATGTAACACTAAAACGTGTGGCGTTACTGCTCTCAAATTATAATGGGTCACAAATGCTTTCGAATTGCAAGAAAGCACAATGGCACTTTAAGAGGCAAATCCTACAGGCTTTGTCAAATTTATTGATAAAAACATACCGATACAAGAAATGCACCGGAATAAGAGTGTATTGCAGCCACTAAAGACAAACGGTGAGAGAGGCCTCTCCAATTTAACGGAAAGCTTGGGTCGATCACATTAAATGAAATGCCACCAAGTCTACACCTGGTACTAATAGACAGGCCACTTGTAACAATTACAGTGACAAGTATACAGTCACAAGTATACTGAGACACAGATACAGCCACACATTAGACACACCCATAACACACAGATACACACACGCACACAACCAGCATTTGTGTTAAAAGCCAAGTATATGAATTTGCCTCAAGTGTCACAATCACTCATATTTATTTTGTTCATCCAAAATACAGCAAAATACAGTTTTAAATAATTATACAGATGTGTCAATGATACATAATTGTGATATTTATATGTTATATAACATTTTTTTTAATTTTTCTTTTTTTATTAATTCAAATAATTAAGATAGTGATACTGTATAGAAAAATATCTAATGTCTAATACTCAAATATAAAGTGTGTCATAATAATGCATAACTCTGACCAGTGGGGCCACTCGGTCACTGTTAAACGCAGGCGTGGGATGCAATGAACCTCTTTAATATTACCATGTGAACTAAGCAACAAAAACAAAGCAATAACACAACGAACATACACGAAACAACAGTACAAACAGGACCGGCTATTAGATAAGGAAGAAGTTGAACATTAGAAAGAAAAGGAAAGAAAACAAAAGAATTAAGAATTGACGACGGCACTATATGAACTGAGAAGATATTTGTTTGAACACAATACAGACCACCTAGATTTTATTGATGTTGCCTACAGCCTATAACCTTTTGCCCACACACACAAATACTCATGTACACAACATATGCAATGCACAGAACCATAACATACACAAATTTGTGAACCAATGGGCAGGACACACACATGTACACGCGCACACACATCCTTTACTTTGAGGTATCAATCAGCTTCCTATTATTACGACAGAATAAACAGAGACAAGTCCGAGTACAAAAGAAACCTTCCGAGGACCTACTTTCAAAAGAATTTTTGTGTTGTGTCATAGTCTACAGCCGAACATGCCCCCTCCACCATTCACCCACACCAACCTTGTTCTCCTATAGGGTTATACACCACTAACCCACTGCCGCATCCTCAAAGGATAAAAACAAAATCTTGGTGGCTATTTTTCTTGCCATGCATCTGAAAAAAACTGCTTTCAGATTTCTGAAAATGCACTAGATATATTAATTTTAAGAAAGTGGTTGAATTCATGATTGATAAACATACTAGTCTATCATATCCAATGGCATTTTTTACAGTAAATTGGAGGCAAATTACTCCCTCCCTGCTCATCACTTCCATCGATTTGCCCCCTATCAGTTGTACGATTAGACTATTGAGCACCTCGTGCTGGGCATTTTGGTGTGTTGAGTTTATGATTCGTAAAAGAAAATTGTCTTTTCACCGTATGTTGAAGATTTGGTCCATTTTGTGATATCATCTTGTCTTGGTGTGATATTTTGTAGAGTTTTACATGTGACGAACATGCTCAAAGTTCCAATTTTTCCATAGACTACTTTGTATACATGTCCAAGGACTATTGTTCGAAAGAATTTTTGTGTGTCCAAGTTCTCGGTCGTAAAACCACCCCCTCACACACCGCCCAACCTACATCTTATGCATTGACTTCTTACAGGTACAGTGGGCAGCATTTTAAATATAAAAATAAAAGAGTAGTAATGGCCCATTAACTCCTCATTCAATGAACTTTTAGCAGAGGATACATTTGTTTGGTCCATCTCTGCTTTCGTCAGTTTGATGTTTAAGATGGTGCAAAAATCAGAAAAGATAAAAAAAATAAAAAAAATAAAAAAAATACAAAGCTATTTTTAATGATAATGAATTTCACTTGTCTACAATACCTTGCCATACAACATTGAATAATTTGCAATGAATGCCCCTTAATCAGCCTCCTGACCTCTTACCCCAATGCCGTACACCACCTATGAACCTTGGTGAGTGTTTAATTCGCCCAAGCCGTTTGGGCAAGTAAAAAATACAAATTTACCGAAACTGATTGGAGATACTACATACATATTACATACACATACAGAAAAAATGATTTCTTAGTCTTGCTCTGACAGCTAAGAGCAAGACAATTCAATGTACAAGAACCCAATGAAAGGTCACCCTTACTTATAACAAAATTTCCTAACATTTTCATCTAACAAGGCGTTTCTCGAACACAAAGGTCCCCCGCCCATTGCAGTAGCTTAAGAACAAGAACAACAATTTTAATATCTCAGGGAAGTTGGATGCCCACCAAGTTTCATCCTCGGACCACATGTTAGTGATTTGACCTCGGATGACCCCCACATGACCTTGAAATGACCTCCAAAGTGCCAAACACTGAATGTTGACCAACCCCACCAAGTTCATCCTCCTACCACATGATTAGTGGATTTGACCTTAAATGACCTCACACACCTTGAATACCATCAAATTTTTTGCACTGAATGACTGACCACACTCACCAATTTTACTCTCATACCACATGTTTTTAAGTCATTGACCTTGGATTAACCCTCGCATGGACTTGAAATGACCTTCAAAATGTTTGGGTAGCTGAAATGTTGACCACACCCACCAATTTTCAGCCTCCTACCCAATGTTTAGTGATTTGACCTTGGGAATGACCCCGCATGACCTTCAATGAACCTTCAAAAGTTTGGCACTGAATGTTGAACACACCCCACCAAGGTCATCCTCCTACCACTATTTAGTGATTTGCCTTGGATGACCTCATGACCTTACATTACCTTCACATGACCTTCAAAAGTTTTGGAACAAATGTTTGATCACACCCCCAATTCTACCCTCCACCACAGTTAGTGATTTGACCTTGGATGACCTCGATGACCTTGAAAATGACTTCAAATTTTTGGGACTGAATGTTGTCCCCCCACCTAGCCATTTTCATCCTCCGACCAATAAGTGATTTGAACCTTGGAGACCTTGAACTGACCTTCACATTTGTTGGTACTGAATGTTAACACACACCCACCAATTTCATCCTCCTACCCATGTGTAAGTTAAAAATTGCCCTTGGATGCCCTCGTATGACCTTTAAATGACCTTCAAAATTTTCGTGCCCTGATGTTGACCACACCCACCAAGTTTCAATCATCCTACCACAACAGATGGGCTATATAGCATTTAAACCTCCAATTTTTTTTTGTCCTATTTTTTGACCCCATTTGACCTTTGACCAATGCCAACATGCCCTACCTCCTCCGAACTCAATCCGCACACCTACTTGATGACATCCTATGGTCAAAGAATGGAACACCCATGACTTGCTCCAATCAAAGATATCGTGTTGAAAACGTTTATTATAGCGATTTAGTCCACTATTTTTTTGCCCATATTTGACCCTAATTTTGACCACATTTGACCTTTGACCAAGCCACATGACCCACTTTGTATCCCACCCAACAACCCCTACTTGAGGATACATCTATGGTGCGAAGATGGACTTCCACAATTGTTTAGTTCCAAAGATATCATGAGGGAGCTCACACAACCAACACACACACGTACGGCTACCATTTCTATAAGTTGGCGGGGGACCAAGCCAACAAAAGTTGGCGGTGGACAAAATTGTCCTAGTTAAGACCCCATCTTAAAAAAATCATTTCACTAATTTTTTCACTAATTTACCTTCTGTACCATTCATAATGGGGTATTTAATACGAGGGATCCCCTCGTATGTGTCAAAAGGGTGTAAACAGATTATGCAACCACTAACCTGGTTTCCGTAAGGATCAAAAATCTTGGTTGTGACTATTTTCTTGCATGGTCTGATAAACCATGTTTTACAATGTCTGAAAATGCACGAGTTATATTAGAAAGTGCTGAATTTGCATTATGGCATGTTAGACTGGTATGGTTTGCTCCTCTGATTACATGGCATTTTACAGTAAATTAGAGGAATTACCCCATGCTCACAATTTGACATCAATCAATTTGCCACTATTAGGCATAACTCGACTAGAGCATCTCGTGCTGGGTGTTTAGATATGCTGTGTGTTTGTTGATATGTAACTAAAAAAATTCTGGTCACACCATATGTTGAAAATTTTGTCATTTGGTGATTTTAGCCTGTACTTTAGCCTGGTATTGTTGTATTTCCTTTATGAGAGAGTTTTAAATGTGAAAGAAACATGCTCAAAGTTGTCAGTTTTTCCATAGACTACTGTGTGTAGGGGAGTTCAAAATTACAAGGGGCTAAAAGGCTAAACTTGTCTAAAATGGGCTGATTTTGCAAGATTTTGCAGAATTACCGGGTGGCGCGCGCCCCTTCCACCACCCCCTCCCTAGATCAGCGCCTGGAGTTAGTGGTGTAAAAACCATTACCTAAAGTGTATTCCTAACTTATGAAGGATCACTTGAGCTACGGCAAGATAAAAGTTCAATGAAATGGATCCCAGGTGTGCTAATTTTGATCAGGGATTCCTAATTTTATTACAAAAATCTGTTGTTTTATTAGAAATATATACCTATCACAGCTACATCACTCATAAATAAACATGTCAGTCTTCTAGAACAACTTAGGACACAAAATCTATACTACTAAAAAAAAAAGAGATCCGTCTAGACATTATCGATATCAGAAATATCGAATATCGATATACCGCCCGTATTATACCGATAAAAAACGATATATCGATTTTTGCCTTGGTACTCGGAATACAATCCGAAAAATGACATCGCATGTGCAGTGCGGTCAAATTGTTGTCCCTGCAACTCTATGTAACCATTGCGTTGTTTAATGATTTGCGGCCGACTACCAGCACTGCCGCTTTCAAAAATATAAAGTAGGACCTAAACTGTAGGGAAACATGTGGGCCTACTAATCAAATGTACCGAAAGAATGAATCAGAAACAAGTTAATATAGTAAGTAAAGAAGTCATAGTTACATAGTAACCATAAACTATCCCTAGATTTACGATGCTAATTATAGCATCAGGCGTACCGTCGCCCATGACAATATATCAGATACTGCAATTAATACAGTACAACCCTAATTCAATTTATGCCGTTTTAATTTGGAAGAGTGTTTGGACCTGAGAATATGTGTCGGTGACTTACCTTAATATTGTTATTATTTCCAAAACACATCGAAATCAGGACGGTATTCGGGTATATATTAAATTCCTAAAGCATTTTCTGGCATTTCTGCATCGACTACAGCCTTCATGAGACCGCAACTCAAACCACCACAGGGGCGGCAGCACGTGCACGCAAGTTAAAACATCATCCCTATATCCAGGGGCCGTTAGCACGCCCCGGGCTTTCGGATGTTTGGCGGTATTGCGTAAACCGGGGAATACCCGATACACATTATTAGCCCAGAATGCATTGTAAAGCGACCTGATGACATCACACTAACATAAGTACGCATGTCTATCACGAGTTCGATTTCATCAGTCGTTCAAACCCGCAATTTGTGTATTTGCGTTGTGTGTGAGAATGTGTGATGTCATACTTTCATTTTCTCCATGTTTTGCAGAGCAATTTTATTTATTCTACGGCTGCAAACGTGCACACTTCAAATTGACTTCTCATACAAAAATTAGTACAACAAATATATAATATGCATACACTTATATGTGACCTGCTCCCACAAAACCCGGACAAAGTCACCAGATCACTTAAGGAGAAAGAGGTCAATAAACTTTGATAAAATCAATAGAAAACAAAAGAAAATTCTTTGCAAATATTGATTTTTGATGGCCAAAAGAAAATGCAATGTGTACATGTGATACATCATTTTAAAGCTTGTTTTAGCAGCATTTAAAATCTGTACATATCTTAAAATGAAAAATTTCCGACTTTATCCGGGTTTCGTGGAAGCAGGTCACATATATTTACAAACAGTAAATCAAAATCTGCCTTGACATAGTTTTAAAAAGCTCACCTTGGATCTCGATCGAAAGCGAAAATCAGCTACACTTAATTTAAAAAAATTAAAATCCCAGTAGTTCGTAAGGATTGGATATTATTAATATTTAAATTAATTTTCCAGAACTCTAAACTTCACAATTAAACGGAAGCATTTCCTTGTTTTAATATACTGATATAACTACACTAAATGTAATAACTCTGAAAATCATTGAAATCCCGACACCCATTCAAACATATCTCCGCACCCACACAAGGGCGTCGGTTTTAGCCCGCATGGTCCAGGGGCCGGGGTCGGCACGTACACCCGTCGCCTAGCAACAGAACTAAGGCGGCAAGTCAACAAAAGGCGAAACACGCTGGGTGGTATTGGTAAACTCTCTAAATTCTAAAACCGACCATTTTTAATAATGTAAAACGTTACGATGAAATAAATGAACCTGAAAACATTGCATTATTCGCCAATCCGCGTATTTCGATTATAGGCTAAATATATTTATAAAAACTTTGATTCAAATATTCTCAATTAAAAAGGGATTATGATTAGGGACCGACCAATTCAATTTCAGACAAAATCTAATAATATATCTGATTTTTTAAGCTATTAGATTTTTAATCTAAAACGATGAACAAATCCTTTTGGAATCACTTTTTGTAATCCCGCAAAATTTGTGCTAGTTTGGTTGAGGTTTTTTGATAATATTCGAAAGAAAATAGTTTGTCCATGTAAAATATTTATATATTCCAGAAGACGATGGAATTACCAACCCAATGATATAAATAAAAATGCGCATTTCATTACGGAATTTTAAAGAGTATTTTTGCACAGAGAAGCAGCAAATTCCTAACATTATAGCATCAAAATGTTACTTAAATTTATTTAATTTTCATAATGTCAACACAATATTTGCGTAATCCAATAAATGCGTATTTCAATCAACAAATCTGAAATTCTTAAATTTATGCCGTATTTTTATAGAAATAAGCAAATGAGTGCTAATACATGCACGCAAATATAACAGACTCGTTGGTTCAAGCAACCGTCGGTCGCTATTGTAAGACAGTACGTTTGTGTGAACTTCTAACGGGTCACGGTGATCGATATTCTGTCATCCATGTGTTTCAGTCGCCATTTTAATTTGTTCATTCACGCATGCATGAGAATACTTCCGGGACTATACATGAAAGATTCTGTAACGAAGTGTGTTCAACAGACCATACAGCCCTCGCTTGATAGTGTACGTGGACAAATGGAAGTGAAGCTATGAAGGTACGTACAATAGCCGCGGCAATCGACAATTGGCCTGTTTTTTTTATGCGTGAATATGGATGATGCAATGTCCGAAATTGACATGCTGCGGCGGAAATATACGTACACACGTTGATCGCGCGGACAATCGGCACACTAACGATATAAAAACGGCATCGGTATAGTCGTCTTGGTAAAGAAAATAGCATATCGCCGTTTCGGTATTAATAAAAATAACCGGTATTTCGATATATTCGATATATTGAGCGTGCTTAATCCGTCTGGTCCGCTATGCATTTCATTGCCCTATGGAGTTGATATTTGCCATGCATGTAGGGAACACATCCTGAAGTTGTTATTAGGATTACCCACCAGAGTGATACAAAAGGTCAAAGGTCATCTAGATGTCAATTTGTATAGAAATGTCCTATGACCACCAAAAATTTTAGTCAAAGACTGCTGATCTGAGCACAGAACAATCTGATCCCAAAGTTCATGTCAGTGTCATCCCAGTTTGGCAGAAAGCCAGGTAATCGCAAAAGTCGGGTGGCCGCCTAGTAGAAAATATTTTAATCAGCTCGATGGTAGACAATTTTCTTTAGAACATCCTTTTTATTTCATCACATTCCCTATGCCACCGTGCAACCTTTGATCGCCGATGTAAAGAAAACCTAGAGTAGCACCAATTAAACACATTCGCAAAGACTTCTTACAACTCCTAATCACAGGTTTTATTTTGTGTGTGGAAAGCAGCGATTTTTTGAAAAGCCTACGTAAACCCGAATCCCCAGGCTGGCTGACACAAAATAACTAAGAAAACCCATTCTCTTGCACCACCTTTTGATGTTTGTCTATTTCACAGCCCTCATATGTTCCATGTCCACTGAAAATAAAAGCAAAATATGCAAGTGAAATATTTTAGAGTGTTCCGTCCTTTCTGAACAATGTTTTATTTGCGTTAGAATAAGTAAAGGAGAAAATAGAAGAAATTCAATGAACAACTTGACGACTTACTTTTGGTTTTCCAATTAAGGCTATGTGTGGACCACTGCTTCCATCCTGAAAACTCCTTTATTTTGGAATACCAGTCTTCAATATTCTCAAGCTAGCAAAATTTTGGTAATGTCGTATACTAATAAAATTACCCGTGAAATGAAAACATGGATAATTATAAATGTTTATCACGAGTGGATTTCATACAATGTTATTTAAACCGAGCGGTCCTCGAACCACTATTGTTGCCTGATTTTGGGCTACTAACCCTTCCTTCACTCCTATTTTATAACTTGACCTCAGATGACCTTTGACCTGTGCAAGTGACCTGACCATATTATCCTATAAGGTTCCCATGGTTAGCAATGTATGACCCCAGTTTAGTTGCAATGACTCAACTTTTTCAAATTATGCCCATTTGAATTTTTACCCATTTTATAACTAGTACTAACGCTATTGAACTTTTGACCTTGGTATGTAACGCTGACCACAATTAATCATATGGAAGGTTCCCAAGGGGCATTTATGACCACAAGTTGAGCATTAGACTTACTTCTCCTCAAATAGGCCAATATGGTTTTCTTTCTGCTCATTGTATTTTTGGAGCACATGACCCTTGACTTGGTATGTGACCCCTTAACCTCATTAAAAAAAAATAAAAAAAAAAAAATCATATGAAGTTGCCAAAGGAGCATCTATTACCCATTTGGTCTCTATCAATTAGACTTACTCTCGGTTGATAAAACTTTCTCCGCAATACAAGTAGGTATGAACCAGCGCATGTAGCACTGGAGGGTGAGTGAGTGGGTATTAAAATTTAACGACAACTCAACACTATTTGTTATACTCGTGTCATTACATTTTAGACAATTTAACATTCAATATAAAAACAACGCAATATTAAAACTTCATTTCAATTCCAATTAACAATTCAAAGGATACACATCATACAGGGATGAACCAGAGCATCACCTATCCATGTATAAAACAAGATAAACCAACTTAATTGCAAAGATCCACTTAGAAACATGCATCAATAAAACAAGTTCAAAATATACTGATAATGTATACCTATACACATCATAGACTGATGACAATTAAAGGTCATCACTCATCCATGTACCAGCAAAAACTTCAACTTCAAATACAGATATCGACACTCACATCAGAACATGCCAAACATGAGATCCCCTTACAGACCAAATAGATGATCTCATACTTTACATGTTTATAATGGCTCCAAATACAACTGTTGGGCATAGCCCAAACTGAAGATTTTAATGACATCAACAATTATACAGTAGAAACCTTAATACATGTACTCATGCCTATTACAGAAAAAATAAATAGGTGGTCTTTCATTGTACAAATGTAAATTATAAATTGTTTGTTTTTCATGTTAATTGATTTTAAGCTACATGTACTTAACAGTAATATACAACAGATAATCTTAATAATACAATTACACAGTCTAATCATACACATTTATAATATAATCCTAAATTTAAGTACAACCCGTCTGTTTCAATAACAGACGAGTTGCCTCTTTTAGTCGCCTTTTACGACAATGCAGGGAAGACACATCGGGCCAATTCTTACTCGTCAACCCGCGGGGGCCCATTTAAGTTGCCTTTTACTGACATGCAGTGGAACACATCGGGCCATCTAAACCCCGAACCCGCAGGGGGGCGTACACTGGAGGGGGGATTATAGCTGTAACGATACCTCTTACTGTCTGTTCATTTAAACTTAGATGTCTGGTTTTTTCATTAATTTTTTAAAAAAAACGCAACGTTCGAAATAATCACGAAAAGAAAGTTGTTGGGTACCTTTGGACCTAAGACGTTTTCTACATGACAAAAGGAATGGCACAAATTAAACCTTTCAAATCTATTGAAAGCCTGGGTATTTCACCCTCGGTTTGAATGCGCGAATAAAGGTTTGGTACCATTAGTAATTATGTTTTGTGGAATGTTCCATTGACTCCACTTTGTTGGTAGTAAAAGGTGTCGGTCGGGAGGAATGATTAACGATCAATATTGTCCGCCACTTGTAAGAAATGAATATGCCAACTTTTTAAATGATCAAATCCGACCCGTTGTTATTTGCACTGAATGTTTTGGCAATACAAAAGAGAAGATATCGTCCACACGGATTAACTTGAATGGAACGGTATACGGAGAGCCTGTTATGATTCTTTTGTTCCTAACCAAATGAATACAACAGACAGACCCTCTATTTATTCAAGTATCGGTAAATTTCAACGATGCATTTATATACCCATGCCTTAACCCTACACCCGGACCGGGTCGTTTTGCCAACCAACAGCCCAAATGATCCAAAAAATAAAAAAAATATTTTTATTTTTAAAATAACGGCCCAATGCAACGAGAAGCAAAGTTTGCGTTTCATTTCATCTGCGCCGTTTTTCCCCGCACCGTAATAGTAGGTTAAAGTCAATAACGGCCCAGATGCAACGAAAAACATCGCGTCATTTTCCCCGGAGACGCCCCAAATGCACGAAAAACCTCGCGTCATTTCCCGTTAAAGAACTGCCCATATGCAACGCAAAACATCGCGTCATTTACCGGAAAGACGTCCCAGAGCAACTAGAACATCGCCTGCGAATGCAATAAAAACCGGGTAAAATAATAAATAAATAAATAATTGATGCGTACTGCACACTGATCTGCATGAAATTTGTGTTATATATTTGCCAGTCTGAGTGGCGCTATTACGCCACGTCATAGTCGTGCGTGCGCTATTATGCTACGTCATGCTCCGGTTTTACGTCATGAATACGTTTATGCATAATTAAAAAAATAGCTTATCGAAAATGGTGGCGCTATCACGGTCCATCGAAATCGAAATTGGTCTATGGGCTTTTGTACACAGTGTCACCTGCCTGAAGAAAAGCATTGCGCCTTCCTGCGGGCAAACCGTCCGAAATGCATGTGTGAAAAGCATTAAGCATCATTTCCCGCTAATGACGGCCCAAATGCAAAGAGGAACATCGCGTCAATTTTTACGTAAAAGAGGCCCCAAATGCAACGAGGAACATCACGTCATTCCGTAAAGACGGCCCAAATGCAACGAGGAAAGGGACATCGCGGCATTTACCGGTAAGACGGGTCCAGCGCAAAATGAGGGCAATGCGAGTCCATTTGCGCGACCCCAAAAAATAGTGTTGACGGCCATCCAGATGCAACGAAACGCATTTTACGACGGTACCACGGTTTCGTTGCCTCTCATTACCTCTCGGCCGCGTTAGGGATAATGCCCGCGGCAACACCTGGAAATAAAAGCAAGGTCCACAATTCAATAATTGTTCATATAAACGAAGCGCCCCTATATTTGAAGCGCCCCTAATTCATTAATGGGCCTGCCATCAAAAGTTTCAGAGTCAAAAGTCACTTCACCTGGACCCAGTGTGTTGTCGTTTGCCAATTAAAAATCAGTGTAAATTGAATAAAAATCCAAAGAAGAAATACGATTTCAAAGTTGGAAACCAATGATCTTGTTGGGTCCAATGATGAAAACAACTTTTCTTTCGTGATTTTTTTCGGAAGCGTTATATTTTGGAAAATAATTAATTTTAAAACCGGACATCTAAGTTAATTGAACAGACAATAGTACACGAGATACTGATGCGTACCCGCATTTCTTAACATAAGTATTAGATTTCAAAGTGGAGAAAGAACACGCATCGCATACTAAGAAAAATAGGCGAAAACAAATTATTGAACATGACATAACAAACAGCCTACGCGTGAAACCCACCCTGGCCAACAAAAAATTCCTGGACATCCATGCCTGGGCAGGAAATAGAAACACAGACCTTTCGCACACAAGGCGGAATGCTCTAACCAATAAGCACCAGGCAAGCCTGATAAACGGGGCTGTTAAAATAGCCTAAGTAGTAATGGATGAGCGATCCGGGTATTACAGTACAGACATACACACCGGACACGATTGATCGCACGCCTTACATCGTTTGTGAGCCTTCCCCCCATGTCTTCCTTAGGTTCACAGACTACTATTATCGCTACACTTTGGGTTTCGATAAGTGGATGTAAAACATCAGACATGGCGATATATATATCGTAATTTTACATTTTGACGACCCACCGCCAGATTCTTGATATTTCTTAACAGTAAAGTAAGGACTGTACGTAACAAGAGAACGAGGAAATGCGTGCTGAACATAGTGAAATCCCAAGATTCTGCGATGCATGACAGCCGTCATTTCAACGTCGCCATTTTATGGAAATTTCAAAACTTCCGGGTTGAGGGTCATTTTTCTCCAAAATTTAGGGTCTGATGAGAGTGACCTTGAAGTTATCATCATAGTTGGGGCAGTTGGGTTGGACACTCTTTCATTTTAGACCCACTTTTTTATGAACGGGTAACGGGTCGTTAAGACAGATTAACCCCCCCCTACAATATGCTACCTTGGATTCAATACTTTCATTGCTTGTGATAGGGCATCGGGCCTTCTCGCATTGCATTCATCAAATACATCACTACACAGCCTACGAAAAAAATGGAAAACCTTTGTTTCGTTTTGAAAAAAATGCTTGGAAATGTCCCTGCAAAACAGAAAAAGCCTTCGCGGAGAGTACTACAGTTATAGTCGGCTTTGAATATTTATGAAGAAACAAATGAACTCGATGAGGGAAGTTTCCACTAAAATTATAACCTCACAGACCGGTCATTTGTAGCCCACCGAACCTAAATTCCAGAGCGTTTTGTATGGGAGATGCGTCAGAGCGATTCCTACGTCATTTCAGTTTTTGTCGGCGCATTGAGGGTGCTGAATATTCAAACACAAGGTAGATTTTTTCTCAGAAAAAGGTCCATGGCTTCGTACTTTACGTTTACGATTTGGTTAAACAGTAACTTATGAAATTTATTACCGATGGATGATTTATTGTAATTGGCTAATGCACTTCCTGCGGCAGACTTCAAAGACAGCAAGTTTTATGAATGAAGAGTTGGATGATAGATATCTTTGATGCTATTTAGTGTGAGAGATTGGTAGACTCTTATTTGTAATTTTACACAAATCCATTTAGCGGTGATTGCCTTCGGTTGTTTGTTGTCGATATGCGATTTTAGAGTTTCAACATGTCGGACTTCGGACTACGGGTCGGACCTGCACTCTTTCTGCCAGCCCCAATAACGGCACTAGGGTGCCGCTGGGCCCCCGGGGTGGTGGCTACTCAATGTATTTCCATTGAAATATTGACGATTCGATCTCACACTGATTATTCATTTTTTGTGTCATCTGTAAGAGGGTACTAGGAATTGCCTTTGATATGTTTCTGTGTATCCTCTGTTGTGTGTGTGGTCTGTGGTCACAATATGCCCTCTTTTCCACATACATGCACACATTTTATGCCACTAACCTACTTGTACTGTCATTGGGTAGTCCCCACCGCTTCCCCTTCCACGCGTGGAGTCAAAGTTTTCAGAGGTGATTAGAGATCATTTCCAATAAATGTCAGAAATTAAATGAAATTGCTTTGTGTATTCACCTATGTCGATCGATTTTCAAGACCCTTAGATCCAATGGCCCGTGGGTAGTGTTCCCACATGTTGGTGACCTCAACGTGACCTTATCAGTTATGTGACCTTAAATGATAAATATAAAATTGCTTGGTGTACATATGAGATCGTTTTCATCATGATCTTTAGATACAATGCCCTTGCCTTAGTTTCCCATATTTGGTGATCAATATGACCAAGGGGACCATAAAAATTATAACATTACTTGGTGTAATCCACATATTCGATTGATTTTCATGGGGCACTTAAGATAGATACAGTGTACCAAATGTTGGTGACCTCATTGATCTTTGGTGCCCTTGTGTGACTTAAAATGGTATGAATGATAAATTTGCCTTGGTTAACTTTGTTGAGAGTAAAGTAATTCAGTACTAAATCTACTCACTACAGATGTAACACAGATTGTTGAAGTTTACAAGTTACTTTATCAAAACAGTTAAGTGTTATTAGATCTACACAATTCATCTGTGTGTTGTGTGACTGGGTCATGATTAACCATTACGCTATTATGATCCTGCATTAAATAGCATCAAAAGACATGTATAATAACTCAAAACAGCACCGCCTAACGTTCGGCAGGTGTGTGATTTTTTAGCACCCAACTGCACACCTAACGGTTTTGAGGTGTGCGATTTTTAGCACACCTGCGATTTCAAAAGACAAGGTCTGGGAGGGCCATACAGGCAGACGTCACGATTTGAGACTGGTAGGTGCCGGCCTCCCTGCAAACTTTGCAGGCGACACAAATGCTGTCGCAAATGTGGGTTTTTGGGGGTCAATTTTGGTGGTTGTTGTGTTTAACCTTTTTGGACACAACAACACTCAAATCGGTAATACTCTGGTTATGCAACCATTTAACAACAATATTTTTAGGCCTTAAGTAATGAAGATGGGATACTTACATGGGCACCAAATATATATTTTCTAACATCTTTCCACCTAGGGTCTGACCACCACTATGTCCCACACTTGTAGTGTCACATGTGTTTTCATCTGAGGGGGAAAATTTAGGTTAACAGCCTACAATCCCTTAATGAAAATTACTATAACATCCTTTTGATTAGACAAGAACGCAATGCACATTTAAGTTAGAGTAGGTGGTTCTATTCTTATGGATTTCATGGCAGCATACAAGTCTTGGCCCAATGGTTCCTTTAAGGCAAGTTCGGTGGTCATAGTGCCTTATTTGTTAGAATGAAATGGTTTATTGATTGACAAATGGAGTCACTGGTTTATTTAGAGGTCCCCATGGGTACATCCCTGTGTACAAGCCCATGTTTCTTTTGAGCAAATGTGGCAATTGTATCAACTTATTTGCAAAAGGTATTTTTAAAGGCCAACTCAGAGATTTCCCGATATGGCGCACATCATTTTTTCAAACAATCACGTTTTTTTCATATAATAATGCTTGTCATATACTAGCCATTGTGTGAAATATCTACAGCTCAAATCGCAGTCCTGCATGATAAAATCACAGAATCACAACTTTGTTATAAAATTCCCGGATCCGGATTTTTGTTTTACCTCCCATGGAATGCTTCCTCCTGTTTTTACTGTTTTTACAGAATGTAAACCATCCAAATTGTTTTCAACTTATTGAAGTGATTTCAGAAGGGTCCTTTTTCATTATTTCTAATGTTTTTTCATGCCATTATGGTCCCTCTAATCACATCTTATTAGAAGGACCTCAGATTATGAGTTACGCTTTGTTGTCATGCGTTGTCGTGCTTACCTCAATAACTATCTTTTCAGAAGAAATCTAGGAGGCCAACAGTCGCTTGATAGTGCTTTGCCAAACTGTTCCTGGGAATATCGGGTAGCCAGGGAAGTCTGTCCAAAATAAACATATGTTAAAAGTTTACCACTGTCATCCAAGACCCCTATTTTTTTAAGAATTTGAAAATTTCATTTCACTCAAATCCCCTACCTTTACAATTTATTTTTGACCAGTTTACCCAAATTTTTGTCACATCCAGTTTTGTATAAGTCCCAACTCATCTCAATTTTGACAAGTGGGTTGTGTGTGGGGGGGGGGGGGGGAGGGGGGGGGGTGGGGGGGGGGGGGGGGGGGGGGAGGGGGGGGGGGAGAGGCAGGGTAGTCCCAATAATTGTGACTACCATTGACATTTATTTAAAATGGGTCATTATCATATCACTGACTGTGTAGTCACAAAAGGTTATGTGATGGTTCGCCCAATGAGCCATTTAACATTCTACTGCACTCACCATCTCCAATCCGTTTCAAGCAGCATATGCAACCAAAGGATTTATATGTCATCAATCCATCCAATAGTCTTATCATTACTATCTCTTCTCTATCCAGAGTTTTCGGACCTAGAGATAGGCCTAGATGCCATGTGTTGCGTCTAGCCAGATGAAGGGGGCCATCTATACATTTATAGATGTTGTGGCGCATCCCCGGTGCGCATGGGGGGCATGATGGGTATATACATGTGGCCAATCGTAAATGCATGGATAATCTCATCAATAATGAAACTTCCAAATAACTTAACGTCCTTCCGGGTTGTGTTCTTGCAAGGCATGCTGAAGGGATTCAATGTACTGTACATGTCTTGAAACTGTTTTTATGTTTCACATCTTGTGCTTTTATGCTCCTGGGCTTGGAGAATGATTGTTGTTGATGAAAGATTCTGGTGTGAGAGGATGCATTACCCATACGGGATGCTCCTGCTCACCTACTGATTTTTGCGGATGTTTTTCATCACACATCATCATGATAATCATGATAATAGTTGCTTAGTGTATCGCCAGCTTTCCCCACCCTTTGGTCGCACGTATTCACAATACTTTTTCGTCTTGTTGTATGATGTAGACCTATTAATTTGATACGGTCCGATCCAACCTATAACACGTATTTTCGCGAAAAAATGAAATAAAAAAAATCTAATTCATAGTACTTTGAATACCATTAGTGGCTAAATTATTAATTTAGGAAGATGAAAGAGGAAGGAAAAAAATCATACGCCCCGTGTGGGTTTCGAACCTGGGCGGTAGGATCCTGGGGGCGTATCTTTTCCACCCCGCTAAGCGGGATTATAGTTGTTATAATTGAAAATATAATGGTTAAGCTTTATCCTAATTAAACAAAACGTCCCACATTCTAATTTACCCTTTCGTAGCGAAAAATGATTCGATTGTAATCCTTAAACAATTTACTCCAAAGCGGAGTGAAAGAAGGGAACAGGAGGGAGATGAAAGTCAATTTGGTACAATTTGCAGAGAAAATCTTCCTTTGGGTTGACGTTTTTCCCGAGCATCCGCATGCTTCCGAAGACGGCTAACCAGGTTACATTTGTCCTTCCCCCGATGCCGATCCTTCCCCCCTCTGATACTTATCGTGACGTCACGGGGCATTAAGTAAATCATAAAATTCACTTTTTGCTCAGATGATTGCTATTTCGCGTATGTTTTTGCAACGTTCCAACCCGTTGAAACATTCTAAGGCGTTCCCTGCGATACAATGTTAAAATGTTTGCTGCCATCATAGATATCTGGGGCGTTTTAGGGTCGTTACCTGCGTATTTTCTCTACGACGTATTTAAGTGTTCCGCCAAAGCTACGCCACCTACGGTGGTTTCCGTGGAACATTGCGTCCAGTTTTAAGACTGACCCTCAGGAGTAATTGTTTTCAGTGATTTATTTGCTTCTTTCACACTTTACTTTTTGAAGTACGGGAGTTTGGTGCTGTCAGATTTGGGACAAATCAAAGTTCATCAGAATTCATACTTAGTTTGCCAGCAATTTTGACAATCTTGATCCTCTAGTTCTGCTAAGCTACTCCACATTATGTCTTTGAAACATTTTTGTCATTAACGGATGTGGAGGTCTGCAAATACATACGTAATACATTTCCCCTGTTAACCAGCATAAGGCAGTGGCATTTCAAAAGCCCCAAAACTTTGCAGACTGCAGATTAACAAAATATCAAAACCATTCATAATCAAGTTGATATATTTCCTTAGATAATATTTATCCTCAAAAATTTGTCCTAAAAAAAACATTAGAACTCCATAATTTTCTGGAGAAACAGCCTTTCTCATGCAGAAGTAATTGTAGTCGTCACTTTCTTCGTCAAAATTTTTAATTTCAATTCTTTTAAGTTTTTTTCACATGCCATCGCATTATATAGCATCTCAAGTTGTGTTTGATATTGAAAACAGGGATATTCGTACATTTAGAGTGATTTGAGATTGACAAAGTTGAGGGAGTTAACAGGGGAACGGTATTACCATGGTGTTTTGGCATAACTCACACCGTTATGACCGCCATGTTTAAAGACATAATGTGGACTTATGCTTAGCAAACTATAATCGTGTTCTTAAGGGATTATCAGCGATTTGCTAACTCGAACATCGAAAAATCATCAATTCTTCTTTTCGTATTTTTGTTACTCTGGCATTGATATGCAAAACATACCTGCAAGTGGTTGGCCTTTGGAATCCATGTATTAAAGACAGGCTTTACTTTTTATCTGATTCTTTAATTTCTATACGTGCGTAGCAAAATTCCGACTTCAGATCAAAAGCCTTTCTCGGTGAATATCGCAGATTTAAACCCGTGATATTGTGACCCATGATCAATACAGTTTGACCTCAAACACAACATTATTTCATCCCTTGTTTATTCGCTCTAAGTGTAAACCACATCTAGCTGTTTTATTGTAGATTTCGAGAGGTTCAATCGCTGTCTGTCTATTTACGGGAGACGGTTGACAATTTCCTCAAATACTTCATTTTTTTTCACTTTTTGGTGGTTTGATTCTTTAGTAACAGCAGTTCTATGGAAATTGTACACATATCCATGATTATAAGTTAAAACAATGCATTTCCACATTTTTCGATGCTCTCGCAATATCGCTGCTAATCCCTTTAATTCTGGGAACACGGCGGTAAGACAGAGAGCTTGAAGAAGCGTTCATGCATTCAACTTACGCAGGACTACGCCTACTGCGCCTGCATTGCCATTAGACGCGCTATATTGCCGTTGTAAAAGGGCATTGGAACATAATGCTTCCGAGGTAAGGATACGCACATTACGCGGTGTTTTGTCGTTCGTGATCTCAAAAATGAATATGATTATGATACCTCAGTTCGGCTGAGCATAACCTTTTTTTGTTTTTTTTGTTTTTTTCTTTGTACTTTCATTCTCTTGTAACTCTGGGGAGTTTCGTATATCAGCTAACGTAAAGGTTTGCCGCTGGACATGGACTTTGGTATCAACAATAAAGCAAAATGCCAATTTTAAGGTCATCTGACATCACAAGATTTTTCAAAAAACGTACCTCCAAACAGGACTCCATAGGCATCTACAATACTAAAGAACAAGAATCCACACAGGGTTTCATCAAACGGCAAAAAAGTACTACGTGGATTGGAATTTCACGCAGAATATTTACTTCCCTAAAACTGGTAATGAGTTGAGGTGGTTGCCAGTTTCGGAGTTTGGCGGGGCAAAGGTCGACACGCGTTCATTTGTTGGTCAATAAAAAAACAAATGTGGATTCTTGTTCTGTAGTATTGTAAGATCCTGTTTGAGGGAAGTTTGAAAAATCTTGAACGATGTCAGATGACTTTTTCGTCGACCAAACGTAAGAAGAAATTCAATTCAATCTGGGTTGTATGTACAGGCTTGAGTATTGCGAATTAAAGCCTTCGTCTTATTATTATTCATTTATCAATTTAATTTATGAAAATTTACCTTCCCAGATGCTCCATCTCCCATTATCCCGATTTCAATCTGCTTTTCTCTTTCCTGTCCTTCGTCATCCGACTCTGAGTATAATGTCCTTGTTTGTTTCTTACCCTTGAGAAATAATGTCTCTTCAAAATCAAGGCGAATGTCTACGAAAAAGCGATCAAATTTGTGCATAAAATGTTCAAATACTAACTCAGTGCTGTCTCCATGTCCACAACATTTGTTTTGAACAAGCTGATTATTTTTGCTCGGACAGTGCTTGTTGAACAAGATATATTGCGCCCTCTTGTTTTTTGGTATGATGTGTACACTATGTACTGCATTTACCATCTCAAATGAGGATTCACTCTAATTGATTGGATTGTGTTGCCTAGTTTGGTTGATTCAACTGAAGTGTGCAAGCCTCACCGTCGCATTTTTTGGTGGGGGGGGGGGGGGGGATGTTCCGGCGACGTAAAAAAGCTTTAAATCCAGCATGATACAGGCACATAGCTCGACCAGGGCAAGCATAACTAATTCAAAAACTACTATGACGCCGAAGTAGGTCTAGAAGAGATAGCTAGAGAGGACCCTTTCTTTAATTCATTTGGGCATTCATTTTTACCCCCCATGGCATGTGATTTCTGCCCGGGGATTTCTGGAGAAAAGTGATAAAACAAAAAATGTTCTTTTTCTGGGTTCGTTCTGCTGTTAAAAGATTGTGCCAACCAACCTAGAATGCAAAAAAAAGCCAAGAAAACTTGCAAAAAAACATTGGCTTAGGAAATTTTCAGGATGGGGGGGGGGGCACTCGGCCTCCACGAGGGGCGGAGCGCCGAATGCGGACGGTGCGCGAGGGGGAAGCTTTGGAATTGATGTTTTGGTTAAAACAAATGTTAAGATATTGGGGGGGAGCTCAAAAAGGTATTTGAGCCCCCCCCCTAACCAAAATTATTGGGGTGCCCAGCCACCCCCCCCCCCCCCCGTTCCCCAAGCCTATGAAAAAGCTTTCACTAAAACGGGTTAATTTGGGGATTAATTATTTCATGGGGTTCATGACCGTCAATGACTTCTAGAGGGACTCTTAACCCCACTCGTGAGAGGGGAATGTGGGGTCTTACCAAGGACCATGCAAGTGCGATTGAAAATGTGTGAACGTATTATGTTGAAAACAATAGGGAATCAGTAGGTTTAGGGTTAAACATTTTTACACGGAAGTACAACAGTACACAGGAACCACACACACTATACCAAAGCAATCCCATGTGCCCTCTGCACCCTCTTGCAGACGAAAAAATATATGTGAAGCTAGGCTAAATTAGTAATTAGGGGTACCCATGTTAAACCATGAAATATAATTAACTCCATGGTGTAACTAAAAAAGTCTCTAGCTTGAAATGAAAAACAAGTACAAACATTACTAGCAGTTGCTTACATTGGATGAATAACCAGCATTTTACACTTTAAAGTGTAAAAAGCGTAGAATTGGGTGGTTGCCCACAGGACACCCCACCCCAAACTACAATGGCTTTGACCCACTATGGCTTTGACCCAGACTATAAGGTAGCAGCACTGAGCTGGTAGTATAGGCCCCTATACCTCGTTTTATTCCCGTGGTTTTATTACCTTCAGAAAGGATGCATGGGCTACAATTACCTAGAAGCTTCGGATGAGATATGCTTAGCCTTTTTGCAACCAGCCTTAACTCATGTACGGTGGGGGGCCGGGGGGGGTTAAGGGGAGCCAATATTTTTCAGTGGTAAAGATTCAATATACACACACTGGCCAAAAGTATTGCAACATGCAGAAAAGTAATTTATATTCAGAAATTGATTTAATATTGTACCAGGAGTTCTTGACTACACCATAACGATCGATTCCTTTGGTGAACTAACGCAGGGTACCGATTTGGTGGCCGTCTCTCCCATTGAAAAATAGCGGTGTTTTGGCATAAAATTTGGCATACAAACTTAAATATCTTACGTACAACTTAGTTCTCGCAGAGAAAAGTATTTCAAAATATGCTCTTTCTACCAAACATTTAAAATCGCGAAAATATAGTACTTCAAATCCGGAATCACACGGTTAGAATTCGCCTCTTTTCTACAGTAAAATAATGAAAATCGTGTAAAAATTACTGTTTTTTGACATAAAACCTATCATAAAAATTTAAATATTTTACGTACAACTTAGTTCCCGGAGAGAAAAGTATTTCAATATGGGCTCTTTCTACCAAACATTTAAAATCTCCTAATTTTAGTCATCAAAATCCGGAATTTTACACGTATCAAATCTGTTAAAAATTCGCTTTGCTTTAACTAAGATAATGCAAAATCATATAACAAATCAATGAAAATCACCTGAAATGTTAATGCAGCTGCAAAATTTTGAAAATAATTAGACGCTTTGCGAACTAGAGGCTCTTTAAAAGAAAAAGGGTTTCCGTATGACATTAAAATAGTTCAGAATTCACCTTGCTATTAAACTAAAAATACTGAAAATCCTGTACAACCGCTCGAAATCACTGACATTTTAATACAACTGTAAATTGTTACAAAAATAAGATGTGGGTACCCTAAAGGGTATAAAAAACGAGCAGAAGGTTTCAATAATGCTCTTTCTATTAAACATTGAAAATTTCTTAAATCCAGTCGCTGAAGATGAAGCTCGCATTTATACATATCGCATCTTTCAAAATCACCTTATTTCTTTTTCGTACAATACTAAAAATCTGATATAGCAAAGAAACTAAAAAACTGGTAGTGATAAAAAAAAAAAAAAAAAAATTTTATTATTGAAGAGGGACAATGATTTGTCCACCCAAGATGTGTATATATTTTTCTCGATTTCCTGAGAAAACGGTGTTAGTGAAAGAACGCGTGTCGAAAGGTATGGTTATTTTTGTATTTTCTTCAGATTTTTACTTGCATTCATATAATCTTGTGCAACTAGGACAATAAGTTCCTGACCCCTTTTTACTACCTATGAGAGGAATAATTTTAGTCGCCACATGTTTTCTTGGAGGTTAACATTATTTAACCTTGTTACCTCCCCTCCCGCCCCCAACCAAGAAATTGTTGAGGTAAAAAACATTACAGCACAAGTCACGGTAAAGGTACCAATATCAGCCAACATTGATATAGGGGAGCGGGGAATGGGTTCATTAATGTCCAAGTGTCCCAAAAATTTCGCACAAGATTATATGACGGAGTTGCCAAAGAAAAACATATAAAAATTGAAATATCTTACGGACAATTTACTTCCGTAGAGAAAAGTATGTTCAAGGTAAATGCTCTTTCTATTAAACATTGAAAATGGCTTTAAATTCCGTCCCGAGACTCGCGTTTTTACATCTAAAATCGGTTATAATTCGTTTTAATATACGCTCTTTCCATTGAAGAAAAATCGCAGGGTTTTTTGGCATAAAACCTGTCCTAAAAAATGAAAAATATCGTACGATTTAATTTAGTTTCCGTAGAAAAAACAAAAAAGAATTTCAAGGCAATGCTCTTTCTATTAAACATGAAAATACCTTAAATTCAGTCGCGAGCTCGCGTTTATACATATCGCATCTTTCGGAGTTCACCTTATTTCTTTTTCTAAATATAAAAATCTCTAAAATCGAGGAAAAATTAATAATATTTTAACACAGCTGTAAATTATTTGAAAAATAGAGATGTTGGTAGCCATGGGTCTGAAGGGTCCAAAACGGAGAGAAACAGGAAATGTCAGATGATTACGTAATTTGTCAAAGTAGTGATTTTCAAACAAGAAGGCTGGTTCCCAGAATCAAGGGGTGCGATTCAAACGTTTAATTTGATTATCAGATTTCCCTAAATATGGGCGGGTTTAAAAAGGAGCTGGCTAATGATAACTTGCCGATTGTACTCCAGAAGGAATTGAGGCAAAGGAACGTCAAAAATGGCTGCCAAATAGTCGCGTAATGAATTTTACGAATTTGTCAGGGTCTACTCTAAATGTTTAGGGCGAAAATTGTTATGGTTTTATGGACCGGAAATGAGATAATGTCAATAAAAGATGGGAACACGTTCATCACCGTTGGACTCGGGAAATTTAATGGCAAGAAAGAGGTCACGTGATAACTTGAAAACAACTTTTTAATCGCACCGTTGGCATTGTGTTGTTTGTCATGCAATGTGAACGCGTAGAACGCCGCAGTTAGACATGATTTACGTAAACCACGTGATTTATCATTCGAATTGCATTTCGTGGGTCCCTGAATTTCTCGATTTTTTCGAAGACCACTGTCTTCCATTGACTTTATCTCGTTTCTGGTCCACACAAACACCATGATTTTCTACCATAAACATTTAAGTAAACCCTAATGAACCCGTACAATCCATTAAGTGGCTGTTTTGAAGCCATATCCTTTGTGTCTGTGTCTGTATTCCTTCTGGAGTGCAATCGACAAGTTATCGTTTGCTGTTCCTTTTTTCCGCTATATTTAGGGAACGTGACAATCAAATCAAACGTTTTTTCACCCCCTTGGATTTTGGGGAACAACATCTGTATGAAAAACACAACTTTGGAATTTAAATACGTATTGAGTGGTCAAGAATCCATGGTCTAATTTGAAATCAGTTGGTGATTATGAATTTCGTTTCTGAATGTTGCAATACTTTTGGCCAGTGTGTGTAGTACCTTTGCATATTTTGATCAACTGTCACATAGTCCATCCAGAAGTACCCTCGCCCTCCCTAGGTCACGGGGGGGATGAGGGTACTTCTGGATGGACTACTCTCACATAATCCCCAGCTTTCAACCCGATGAACGGTAGCTAGCTAAGAGTTGCTAAAGAATGAGTCTTGTTTGCGCCTGGGGTGAAATGGAGGATTTGAGGGGTGGAATCTGAAAAAATTGTAAACGAGAGGGGGAACGAGGGGACGTGGACTATTATATAACACATAAAAATATTTCTGTCATTTGATTGGTGAATACTATATCTTTTGACATAAAATATTTGAGACTAGTTCCCCAAAATTTCACAGAAGGGTAAAAAGTTCCCATAAAAAGCTACTATTTCCCCCATCACGGGGAAATAGTTCATTTTTATGGGAACTTTTTTTCCCTGCATGGTATCTTGACTAGGATTGAGTTGCGGTGGCAGCAGACCTCGACGAGACTTGGAAAGTTTTTCAAATGACAGAAATATTTTTATATGTTATATAAAACAAATATTGACTGCTCTATATTTGTGAAATGGTGCAAAATACCTCCCTCGGTGAATGGAGACCGTGAGCCTACTATTTTTCCTTTCCCGAGAACCTCCCGAGACCGAAAGGTCTCGGGAAAATAGTAGGCTCCGGTCCCACCCCCCCCCTCCTCCAGTCACCTCGGTAGTTATTTTGCACCATTTCCCTCATGAGCAGTCACTATTTGTATATTATATAACACATAAAAATATTTCTGTCATTTGATTGGTGAATACTATATCTTTTGACATAAAATATTTGAGACTAGTTCCCCAAAATTTCACAGAAGGGTAAAAAGTTCCCATAAAAAGCTACTATTTCCCCCATCACGGGGAAATAGTTCATTTTTATGGGAACTTTTTTTCCCTGCATGGTATCTTGACTAGGATTGAGTTGCGGTGGCAGCAGACCTCGACGAGACTTGGAAAGTTTTTCAAATGACAGAAATATTTTTATATGTTATATAAAACAAATATTGACTGCTCTATATTTGTGAAATGGTGCAAAATACCTCCCTCGGTGAATGGAGACCGTGAGCCTACTATTTCCCGAGACCTCCCGAGACCGAAAGGTCTCGGGAAAATAGTAGGCTCACGGTCTCCAGTCACCTCGGGTAGTTATTTCGCACCATTTCCCTCATGAGCAGTCACTATTTGTATATTATATAACACATAAAAATATTTCTGTCATTTGATTGGTGGATACTGTATCACGTGACATAAAATATTGAGACTAGTTCCCCAAAATTTCACAGGAGGGAAAAAAAGTTCCCATAAAAAGCTACTATTTCCCCCATCACGGGGAAATAGTTCATTTTTATGGGAACTTTTTTTCCCTGCATGGTATCTTGACTATGATTGAGTTGCGGTGGCAGCAGACCTCGACGAGACCATTGGAGGAAAGTTTTTCAAATGACAAGAAATATTTTTATATGTTTATAAACAATATTGACTGCTCTATAGGCGTGAAATGGTGGCAAAATACCTCCGCGTGTCTGGAGACCGTGGGCCTACTTTTTCCCTCGACCTCGTCTCGGACAATAAGTAGGCCCACGGTCTCAGTCACCTCGGTAGTTATTTTGCACCAATTCCCTCATGAGGCAAGTCATATTTGTATATTATCTATCTCATAACTCCGGTGAGCCGATTTTTTAAATGGAAGTGAGGGAAACGAATTTTTGTTTCACCGAAAAATAATTGAATTACTGCCGGCTGGTGTAAACCCCCCAGTCTTACGAATTGGAGCTATAAATTTGGCCAGGTAAGGGATTACAGGGGTGATACAATTTTAAAAATGGGAACGCTTATGAACGCAATGTCAACCTTTAAAATTATGCTTGTCAACATTACGCTTCACATTGTCATATCTTGTTGTTGAAGTAGCAATTTCTATTGATAGGCTAGCTTTGTCTAATAAATAGCGTATAGTTTGGGTTGTCCACTCAAAATAGAGCTGGTTAAAATAATACTTAATGCAAATCTTGGGCAGTTTACAGATAATTTTATAAACAGTTGTAATAATATAAGTTATATCATTTATTACAAGAAGCCTACCATTATTTCCTTACTTTAGACGCTATACTTTTTATTGCCAATAATGCTATACGTCGTAAGTACATCGTTAGATCTCCGTAAATAATTTCCTCACAACGTCAAAAAAGCGAAAATGGCGTTTTATAAGTGTCGATGAATGTTTTCGACTCTGTTTTTACGACCTTAATGTTAGTGGCTTTTATAAACACTAACTTACTTTAAGCCGAAGAATTCTGAAAGAACACCCGGGGATTACTTGAAAAGAAACACTCTTGATTCGTCCGTACACATGTAACCAACTTGTGTGATCATCGCTGTTTTAGTGTTTAAATACCGCTCGCATTGCTCGTCATATTTGCGGTTGTTGAATTCTTTTTCTGAATCCTGATGAGTGAGCGGTCTCTGATTCATCATTGGTTATGTGTTTTAAATATTGTTCAGCAAAATGAACGTGAAGCTTGGATCCTAAGTACCTACAATTTATTTTTATGAACATGTGACAGATTAAAGGAAAAATTCTAGTTCTGAGTTTGAATTGAATGAAGCTAGTTTCAAAAGTTTGTTGAGAGCATTGCATGCCATGATGCATGAGATTGACAGAACTTATGTTAGGGACAGGCATGACTTTTGTGAAAATCATAAATCTGTCATGATTTGCTAGTTGGAAAGATACCCTTTCTTAGAATAATTTGACTTTCAATTTGATTGTGCGCATTTTGGGAAGTGAAAAGTTACATCAAAATAAAGACTGTGAGGATTGCACAGTTTCTGATATGAGTGTCCATATAATACTGTGTAAAACTCGAATGAGAGAAACTGTTCCACCACACAAAAACATGTAAAAATTGATTTTTTTTTGGTGCCCATATTTAGGTCAATTTATCCAATCATCATTATCATTCTTTCACTGTAAATTTGAGTAAAAATTGTCACCACTAAGGGGTAAAAAATAAATCACGAAATGTGGGGGGGGGGGGGGTCAAATTGTCCATTTTGGGGGCATTTTAGTCCAATTTTGAGCAAAAAAGGCAATTTTTTCTCCAACCGGTAGCAAAAAATGGCAGTGCTCCTGGATTCATGTACTAAATTGTTTTTGATGGCCAAAGCATTGAAGTTTTTCGTCAACCCAAGTCCCAGAGCTGCAAAGATTTTTTGGCTTTAATTGCATTTTTCTAAAAATATTGCCTTTTTGGTGTTTTTTTGGTCAAAAAATCTATTTTAGACTATGGTTATTAATAAACTAAGGTCATGCAACCATGAAGTTGGGTATAGGAAAATGTGGAGGTGTTACATTTTAAAAATTTTTTTACAACATTTTTTTAATGTAGCATTAGAACCAAGACTATGATTCCAGCTTTTTTGTGTTTCATTGATCTTTTACTTTATTCATCTTTAAATGATAACAATTTCAATGTTTGTGCTATTTATCATTTTTTGGGAGATATATCGTATTTGAATGGGTCCGTTTCTGGGTGGGGTGAGGTGCATACGGATGACGTGCATACGGATGAGGTATATGTTCAAAGTTATAGGGATTTTTGAAATGCAGGCTTTTTGCATATCTTTGTAAACCCAGTCATTTATTAAATAAATAACAGCTCATTTTTGTTTTGTTATTTATGTAGGCATTCATTTTGGCGGCCATACAATAGGTTTAAGCTATGATGATAGTTGCAATTTTACTAATCCTTTTGCATTGCTGAGGTAAGGAGTTTTTTCCTATACGATGCTTTACAATGTGTGTTATATATGCGCTTAAAGTTCTGCGTGGCATAACTTTTTTCCTACCCCAGCAAAAGTATACATTTTCAGAGAGGAAATTTGATGAGGAATACAAATATGCCACCCTTTCTTCTGTAGGAGATAGATTTAAAAGGTTTTGACTGATGTTGTCATAAAAAAGCAAAAAATTAAATACATATTTTTAACACCCTGAAGCTTCAGTAAGTCAACATATTTCATTGTTACAAGTTCCCCTTTTTTGGAAGGCTTATGATGTCCCCTACACATCTCAAGGAGTTTTAATCAATATAAGAATTGAAGGTAACAAATTAGACTGTTACAAAATTTTGTACTTTTTACACCAACATTCTCTTTTCCACCCTATAGGACACTTGTGGCACCCTGTATATTAACATAATAAAGTTGCATATTTTTTTTCTTTCAGACATTTTCAGCTTTACAACAATATATAATTTTATAGGTATCTGAAAAACAATTGATGACTTATGCTCATTTAAGTGTAACACGTGTGATATTTTGAGTTTCAAGCTTGTAACACATTTTGCCCCACTCATGACCCCTACCCTAAAAAGTCACAAATCCCGAATTATACTTTGATTCCTTGGACATTTACCTGTTTTGGTCAAACCAAACCACAAACAAATATGTCTTATTTTGTTTTTATACAAAGTTCTGAAAACCATCATAAAAACTACAGTTTTTACAGTAAAAATGGCACAGTTTGATATAGGACATAATTATTATTCAAAGTATAGCGCCCTCGTTCAAGTGTGCCTGTCTCTACTTTGTTATATTTATATGACTTTCAGAAAATGGAAAGAATTTGGTATTGTGTGCCACCACCTCTATGAATTCGGAAGGCCGCACTCAACAGAATAAACTGCATGTTGAAGGACTGTGGTTGGACTGTTGGCATAATACTGAATTCATCCCCCTAAATTTTGAAATTTGACCACCTTTTTACAAAGTTGTATTCTTCTTAGGCAAGAAATGTATATTTTTGTAATTCATATAATTCAAGGTTATCATCATTCTAGATAAAAATTTTATAGAAGTTTAACCAAAACGGTGTTTCATCATTCATCAAACTGCATAGAAACCTGGGCTGCATGACTCTTATGGCTAGACTTAGTCACATGGCTAGGAACGATCAGAAAAAACAATTATCAACAAAATTCAAAAGGATGTTGGTACGAAAGAATAGAATTTGTAGTAGTAGATAGGTTGCTACTTAACCTAAGGACTAGAACTACTGCATAGAACCTGGGCTCATGACTCATTAGGGCTAGACTTAGTCCCATGGCTAGGAACGATCAGACAAAAAAAGTATCAACAAAATTCAAAATGATGTTGGTAAGAAAGAATATATAATTTGGTAGGTAGTAGGAGAGGTTGCTTACTTACCTAGGACTAGAAATAACAACTAGTTATAGTAAAAAATGTGTCCTTAAAATCACGTATTTTAACCAGGGGATGAGCTCCAAACCTTGTGACCACCAGCTGGCAACTTCACTGAATATTGGGCTCACTGAAAAAGCTGGCTGTGTGTTTGGGCCCAAGGGGGTGTAAGCCCATTAAAAACCAGTCGTACGTGCTGGGCGCTGACATTTGAATATTGCCACGGAATAATTTTAGTTTGGGTGCTTGTATACACACATAAATGTCAATTTGATACCAAAACCATCGGCAAAATATCAGTTGTTGGAATGTTGGGGTCTATTGGGTGGTTAAATTTTGTCCTACCCATGCACACAACGATGAAATGACACGTCAGTTCTCTTATTTAAATAAACCGCTCAATGAATACATCTTTTCACACCTAAGGTGCGCGCATTGATTATGAGAAAAAAGATTATCTGAGCACAATGACCCTTGGCAGCTATTATTACACCTGCCACCTCTCAACACCTACATCCATTTGTATCAGTATATCTAACCGATTAGTGTATATGCAAAGGCGGCACCCACATAATGTGGAAGAAGCGGAGGCAGCCATTTTGCTTTCTCTATTAGTGGTCTCCCTATGTTTTTTCTTTGTGGTCGGCAAACATGCGAGACGATGAATTCTAAAGATTACGTAACGAACGTTTTGCCTCTCTACTATATAGAACCTCTTTGGTTTGGCCAAGATAATCTTTAGTTTGGCGGCCTGAGTGAACAGGGAACACAATGACAAGGCTTTGTCAACACAATGTCATGGTCTTTGGCTGGTCAGTGAACAGAGCCCAATAACTAACCTCCACACAGCACGGTTACTGGCTTAAAGGTGCAACAAGAGATTTTTGATGCACCCAATATTGTGTCATAATAGCAATTTTAAATCTAGACACTCAATAGATTTCTTACCTTGTATTATGCCACAGAAAGTCTTCAAGAGAAGAAAAAGGTGATTTTGATTTGCTTATATTTCAATGTTGGGGGTGCAACGAGAGATTTCGCATATCAGGTGTCCCTTAAAAAAATCGAAAGTACTGATTTTTGTCCTATGTAAAGCTTTCCATCAAAAATATCCCCATCCTGAAAGGATAAACTGAGAAATGTTTCTTTGGTACAAAAATTTTAAAATTTCTAATTTCGTATACACATGTAGGAGCAAATAAACGAAATTCAGCTTTTGTACATTGAAATAACATCCAAATCAAAATCCTTTTTTCTCTCTTTTAAGACATTTCTGTAGCCAAAATACAAAGTGAGAAATCTATTGAGTGTCTAATGTATATGATTCCTATTATGACACATCCTAAGGTGACTCAAAATCTCGTTGCACCTTTAAATAAAATCTTGACTGATGTTGACTGATAACTTACAAATTCACTCTGTGATTTACCTGTAGAAAATGTGTTCTTTTATGGACAACAGCTACCTCAATTGATTCCACCCATAACCACCTTTTACAGTAAGCACCGGAGTTTTGTACGATTGCGCAAAACATGCAAAAAATTGCGCATTTTGGGGTCTATTACGATTTTGTTGGTCCATCGCGAATTTTCACAATTTTGTAAAAAAAACTTTTTAATGTCAATTCACCATTAAACAAACACAAACTGATCATTAAATCATTATTATGCAAACGTCGGCAAAAATAGGTGACTCACCAAGCTTCCAATAGGTGCAAAATATAGTCCGAATGTGTTTATAAATCCTAGCATAGAACCCTACTTGGTGAAAAACGATGTGCAGTTGAACACGGATGACCCGTCATACTTTCCATTGTGAAGCGTCATCGTGTGGTTGTGCTTCGGTGCATAACAATAATATTGACACATGCTATGGAAGCTATCAACGCGCGGTATCGGGTCTTTGTTCATAATTGGTTAATCCATGGGATAATCTCTTCGGAATTAACAAATTCGGACTTCAGTAGGAATGTGGAAGAGATGAAAAAACAACTTCCCACACGTGGGCACTTTTATTCAGCTCGGGCAAGAGTGGAAAACCTGTTACGTCATCCGGGGCTAGGGTTTCCCACATGCGTAAGTTAATTATACTCAGGGAATGGATGAATGCAAAGGCCTCAGCCCGCGGCAGTGCCGTTTACATCTGATTCAAATATTTTTTTTCGGAATAAGAAGGGAAAAATAACCGGTGATAATAATGATGATGATGTGCTTCTTGACATTTTTCAGCCGAGAAAAAAGTAAGAAGTTGGATGTCAACTTTGGAAGTTTGAGCACTGTTTTTGCAAAGACTTTTTTGTGTTCCTGGTTGACTAATAGGGCAAACATTAGGAAATGCATTTTTGCGCTTTTTGACTTAAAAATCACACATTTCAAAATTCGGGCCGCGCATTTTGCCATTTTAAATCTCGCTAAACTCCGGTGCCTATTTTAAAGCCTAAAAAGCTGTTGCTAAACCAGTTGTTAGTGTATAGATGGATGCTTGATCATGTTGTTATTTGCGCCACTCCTCTGGCTGTTTTTTACTAGGAGCAGGGGCTAGTCTACCCATGTGGGACATTCTGGGCAATACTATGATCACCAATAGCTACATAAGATTAACACCGGATAAACAAAGTCGCAGGGGGGCTATATGGAATAAAGTGGTAAGTATGATGGGATTATCTGTGGTAGGAGATAATCCGCTCTTCTGTGGTTGTACATTGCGGCACTAACAAAGCTTTTGCAGCAAATCACTTCCAAGACACTCCCTAAGTATCCACCCTATCACCGTGTGAAATTAGAATGACATATGATATAATTTCCAAGTAAAAATTCTACCCCTCGTAACCTCAACTCTATTTACCATAGTAAGGATTATAGTTCAGAAAATGCGTAGCTTTCATAAAATGAAGGTGTCAACAATTGATCGAGTATATCAATATATATGGCATTTTGAAAAAAGAAGTTCGAAGATTCATGGAAAGACTGAGAAAACTCATCCTGTAAGTATTCCACTAACAGTTAAAACAAGATTCTCGGACTAGATTACATTGCTCACAGGACTCATATCACACACAAATCCACATGTATACACAACCTACACCCATTCCAGATATGCACGCATTATGGTACATGTATGTAACAATGGATTTGATAAACACACACACACGTCTGGGAGAAAAAATGGTTACTTTCCTGGGATACAAACTAAATTTCCCAGAAAGGGCAGATTCACAAAATTCTGTATTTTATTGTGAAGGTCAAATATCCCTCCAAATTTCAGAATTTCCCTCTATCTAGATATCTCAAATTTTTTTCCAAATTTACAAAACCTCTCTGGAAGGACCTTCACAGAGTCACATATCTTCTAGGCATGCACACATACACACGCACACACACACACCCTGACACATGCACACACATGCACACCCTGACACACGCACACACTAACAATATTGCTCATACAGATGAGCAACGTGAGTAGAATTGTTTCTTTTATTGTTTCCCATAAAAGCCAAAAATGGTACCAACTTGTTTGTTTGTGTATTTCATTACTAAATTTAACTTGCATGTTCTTTATTCCCCCACTCCAAAATGTAAGATAAATCCTCATTGCCATTGCATGAAACAATTTTCCCCAGGCATATTAACTCTTGATGGAAGAACATGATTGTGGCTAAACCTGCAACACAACTACTATTTATCTTGTTAGTTAAACAAGGAACAGTGTTTAGCCTATAACCCAGCATATTATGTTTAGAGTAGTTATGATTATTTAACACATGCATGAAAATCACACCACCCTGAAATCCATCACTACCATGGTAATTCATAACTACAAGAGCAGTTTGAACAGTCGTGCCAACAAATGAGGTATAGGTTAATCAAATTTAAGTTAAGGGATTTCCAGAGATGTTGTGAAAAGTGTAAACGCAGCACAATTTTTTTAACATCTCAGAATCCCACAATTTCACTCTGGTAGCCAAAATTGATTTAAAACAAGAAATAGTTAAAGTTTGGTTATGTTGGAAAAGAAAAGGAAGACAAGAAGTGAAAATAGCTTTTTGGAAAAAAAGTACCAATTGACTGTCACAGGTAAAAATCATTACGAGTCTTTAATCTTGGTAAAAGTACAGAGTGAGTAAAAAAATGGACCCTGATTTTGCATCTGTAAGTAGTATATCTCCACAAATGTGGTATCAATGGAAAGCTTACTTTATTAGCTTTAATATACCACAAAGATCATTCCCATCGGTTAGGTATAAGTCAAGCTACAGTCTTTTGAATCAAGTAGTCTGTTTTGTGCTCTGTCCACGGATTCACAATAAAATAAACTGCATTTGGCAAAAGTGAATCAGTCTCCTCAAGGGAATCGGACTATCTACTATCGGTCACATGTGTGTGGTGCTTCATTTCCAAGATATTTGGGAAATAGGCTAAAGGTCATTTGTTTATTCAAGAAAGGTCAACAATTGTAATACCAAGATTTCTTTGTAAAAAAATATTTAAAAAAATATTAATGATACTGATTCAAAAGATGCTTTTTTATTTTGCATATGGGTTGGTTCCCTTTCATAAGGAGGGGTATAATGTCCCCGTCCCCATAGAGTCCTACAGGGAATTATGTACCCCTTCCATTATAACAACAAGGAGATGCCGAAAGTGCAAAAGCATTTCATATTTGGAATCAGTATCATTAAACATTTTAAAAAAATATTTTTACAAACAAATCTGGGTATTGCAAAGGGTGACCATTCTTGAATAAACAAATGACCTTTAGCCTATTTTCCCAAATATCTTGGAAAGGAAGCACCACACGCGTGTGACCCAATTGACTCTAATACTCCTGGTTACCTAAGGAATAATTTGAGCTATATTACATTAGATTTAGAACGGTTCATACATTTGGCACCCATAGTAACTTTACCCCTCTCCTGGGGCTATACGCAACAATGGGTCCCCGGCAGACTTTCATATTTGCAAAAGTTATATTTTTCTCTGAATTTTCCCGTGTTCAGATATTGGTATCTCGTTCGTTTGATCAAACCCTTCTGGGATGATGCTCTATTACTGTATCTTTTTAGTGCAATGTTGGTTCAAGTTCATACTTGGTATACATTGAGACAAGATTTCTATATGTGGGGTCACAGATAAGAGGTCAAAGGCCATTCATGTCCCTTAGGTCATATATTGTACTCGCAGCATGAGTAAATTGAGTCTCTTTGCGGTAATATGAATTTGTCATATAGGCAAAAATAGTCAGAAAGGGGTTAAAAAAATGATTTTTTTCTTCTTCTGTTGAAAATGGCTGTTTAATATATCCTCTTTCATGTGCTGTATGTTTATTGTAAAACTACTGATGATAACATGTGTTCTGACTCACTTTATTTCATTTTCATGTTTACATATAGGTGTTCTTCAACTTTAACAGCTGATAACTCTCCTTGATTTTTATTTTATTATAATCAGTATGACATGATCTTTGACCCTACTAACCATAACTTCATAACAACATACCCTATGAGTGATCAAGGTCCCTCATTTAATCCTTGAATCAACATAATATATGATATAAAAAACTCAATTTTGAATTTCACCTCAAAGAAGCCTCAGTTACTCGCTCTGGGTCACATATTGCTTCTATAAATATTCTTTGACCAAATAATTGGATCACCTATTTGGGACTGCTGCCCTTTTTTTGGTTTGTTAGTGACATAAATTTTGTGTTTACAATTTAAAGTCGCAGTGACTGTTACAATGAACATTATGGTTGGATGGTACTCGAAAAAGACTGTTAAATAAATATGGGGTCCCATTTTTAAATTCCATTTGAAAACCTGAAACTATGGGTGAATTGTTTCGTGAATACTACTCATATGTTTGTGTTGTTACTAATACAGCCAAATAGGGTACCCAACTGGGAGATGCACTGTCATTTAAAGTGACAGCGGACAAGGAAGTCTTTGTATGGAGACGGCTTTGCCTTATGGTACACCAAGGTCGCATGCAAACAGGTGAGCCAAGATGATTCAACCAAAAGATCCAGACAGTCCTATAACATAAAACTATACTCTCTGGCCAGAATTGTTCAAAGTTGGGAGGGGAGGGGTGTCTTTGTTGAGGGAGGCGTGGGTGTCGCATGGAGGGGAGATGTGGGGTGACTTGGGGAGTGTAAGTGTTGGGGTTTTTCCTTGAGGGGTGGGGGTGGACTCGTGGTGAGGGCAGGGTATGGTAGGTCGGGAAGGGGGAGGGTGGGGTGTCCGCGTAGGTGTGGGGTGGTTGGTGGATGAATGGGTGGGGTTTTCGTGTCGGAGGAAGTTGAGGGAGGGGTGGGGTGTCATCAGGGAGGGGTGGTTGTGTGTCGGGGAAGAAGGGGTGGGTGTTCGGGGAGGGGTGGGGTGTCGGGGGGGGGAGGGGAGGTGTATGGGGTACAGGTGGGGTAATCGTTGTATTGGTTGTGCAGGTGCTATAATTTTTTTTGGCTGTTAGGATTGCGGGCGAGAATCCAGGAGTGGCTTTTTCTCGCAAAGATTCTCGTAAACTGATTTGGCGGGAATCAATTTGAATTCGCGTAAACTTAGGAGCTTAACCCCGTATCGAAGTTAGATGATTCCCAACCCGCGCCCCTTTGTTTTTTTGGAATCAAAACTTTTTCCTCGCAGCACACGAACGAAATTCTACCCCTGGGGGTGTTGGAGAGAGGAGTTAGGGGTTGTGGGGTGTGATGGGGTTTGGGTGTACTTGGGTGTGGGGTTCATATTGTAGACATACATTGTAGTTTGCATTTATCGCATGGTAGTGATGCGCTATTTTGCGCGGGGACATATTTTACGCATCGCGTAAATCGGAGTTCGCCTTGTTGTCTACGGAGAGTGATCCTGTAAGCAATGCATCAGCTCCTGACCATTTACTCTAAGACTGGTTACAAATTTTTACCGAATCCTGAAAGTTTGGTACCTGCTTTGTACTGTTAAGTGCTGAATTGATTGCTTTTGACACTGACTTGTTGATATGGCCGCAACCCTGGGTTCAAAACTACCTTCCGTCTCTGTCCAAAACTTTCATGGTCCAAGTCTAGGGCCAGTGACTCAATTAAATGTGATGAAAGTCTCACCACATTCTACCCAATCTTTAATCAGGGTCTAGGTTGAAAAAGGTCATACCTGATCACAGTCTCAGCTCTTGCTGATGAAAGTGGAGCCCATCTGAAATCTGAGGTAAAAGCTAATTTTGTTTTTTGATCACGTTTAAAACTAATTAAACCTACCAGGTAACCGACGGGCAGTTCATATGATAGTGAAATCATGGTTTTGTACTTTAGTAGCAGAATTAGTCCGAGCTGATACTGCTGTCTGAAATTCCTAAAATAGCTAATGAAGCTTATTCTGAAGTGGTTAGCAGTATGTTAGCTAAGTGAACCACTTAGCCATTTGTGCCTAGTTGTTCAATTATTTGAATGGAATGCCAGAGTTAGGAAAGGTGAAAGTTCCTCGTTATACTAATATTTCAAAGTACTCAGTTTTGGTCAGTTGGTGTAAATTCACACAGGGGTTCTACTGCAATGCATCTTGTTGTAATGGCAGAAAATAAAAGACAGGATATTTGAAAATTAATTTTCCATCTTGTCATATTCCACAAGAACTTTCGTTGCTGATTTTGGGGGCTCCTTTCGGCTCCTCCTGTCCGTACTTGCTATTGTCCCTGATTGGCTTTTCCATGGTTTTTCGCAGGCTTAAATTTTTTCCTCCATTATTGGCATCTTAGCCCTTACAACACCAAACCTTGCAGCCCGAGGTTTAAGTTTGACATCACCCTTTTCGGATCGGCTGGTTTGTTCCAACTATGATGTGTTTGGGGGGTCTGACCATATCAGTTAGTCGGTGTCTCTGTCAAGAAAATAAGCCAATTAGCCATCAATAATAACAATTGTTCGTGTTATCATGACATAATTAGTATTTTCTATTTCTGCTTGTATTTTTTTTCAGGGGAGTATTTGGCAGCAGGGATTATCACCTGGTTCTAGGAATTTTTTAGATACTACAGCAATCATAATGGTCCAGCATAATGTAAGTAATTATGTGTATAAAAACAATTAGGGAACTTGGGATTCCATGTTAACAAATGAAAAATGAAATGTTTAATTTTGAAAAAAATCTATCTTTGAAGAAGAGAAATGCTTGTTCATGCTAGGGTTATGGAAATGGAGATAGCCAACACCCTATGCCCCATTTAGCAACTGTAAGGACTTTGAGACAACTAAGGAATCTAAAACTATGTCTTTCGCTTTGTCTACCAACCCAGTTCCTTTATTCACATCAATAAGGTAAGCGTTTTCTTCCCACAATGCATTTCTTCTTCCAATACATATTTTGGGTACTGGTTGTCACATAGTTTGATAGTGACAAAAGTACCTAATGAACAGAACTCATCCCAATCTTGTAATCTTGTTACTATAAAACTCATTTACAACCCATGAAAAATGTGAATTGGAAAAATTGCATTGTGGGAAGAACACTATACGTACCTCTTAGCTCAATAGTACGAGTACTGTGGCTAGTAATACAAAAAAAATTGTTTTTTCAGAGCTATAGTGCAATTATCTTTCGTGAGTCAGTGACATTAGCATGGTCAGGCAGGTACTTCCCGCGGTTATCTAAGTACCACCCATCCTAAAACGTGTGTGTGTGTGTGTGGGTTGCGTGCAGCACTTTCAATTAACGCTCGCGTATTTAATGCTATGCCACTGACTATCACAGTGATGTCACTGGGCCTTAAGAAAGATAAATGAACTAGAGTATATAGTGAACTTCATGTAAGTGGTGTATTCTAAAGACCAAACTTGTACATAACCATATATAATTGCTTATGCTTTTTTTTACAGCTGCTCACCCGTACATATCTCACAATAAATAATGGCTCACTACACTATGACCATGACAGAGATGGTACAACCACAGAACTGGCTGGTTGTCCCTGTTACAATTTAAATAAGACTATTCAAACACATTTGCCATCTATATGATAAACAATCGTTTAACTGTAAGATATTAGTGAAGGTGGTAGGATGTGTTTAAATTATGAGATTAACAATGCCCAAAAAGGTTAAAACTGTAACAATATCAAACAAGAAAGACGCTCCAACCGCATCCAAGTCTCCACTTTCTTTGGACAAAGCTGCATGATTTGGACAAGGTCGATTTACTTGGCAATCTCGCCAGTTAGCGACTAGGATTGCTGTCAGCTACACCCTATCTTGAACAACTAAAGGACGTGTTTAGTATATAATATTCATGTTCATTCCAACATGGTGAGATCAATATGCAGCTCCGCATGTGTGTGGAACACACCTACTAACACGATCAATGCAATCCAGAGACTTGAACCGGTCATTGCGAAAGCCATTGGCGACCGCCTGTGCTACTAATAATGAGATCGGTCTCTCTGTCCGGCTATGAGGATGATTTTGGCTGAAGGTATGGAGGGACAGTCTGACATTGTTATTAGGGTTTCAGGGTAGACCCCAAAGGTCAATGGTCATCTAGAGTCAATTTGCATAAAAATTCCCTATGACCACAAATTTGGTGAGAAGGGCACCACACTGACTTGAGCACAGAAAAAATCTAAGGTCAAAGGTCACAAGTCAGCAACACTACAGGGGATAATCACTTGTACTCTAAAAAAATGAAATCGTATGTCTGGCCAGCTATGCATTTCGTTATCTTTGACATATGGCGCGATTTTGGTAGAGTAACCCCAAAAGGTCAAAGGTCTGGCTTAGTTTCGGGTCCAGTTCTTGGTGGACGTCCTGCAGAACAATACTGTGAATCCTCACAAGTAAGTCTGGTGGAGTTTTGCGTTCAGGGTCGGCCTCGTTTATTAGTCAGCTATTTTTAGTATACCCTGAGACATGGTCTTTGATAGGAGTGCTCGAATTGGCTGATCGTAAGGACATAATGGCATGAAAAAAAATTTGACATAATGAAAGGACCCAATACTGAAATCATTTCCGCGAGTTTGAAAACATTTGATGTGTTAACATTCTGTAAAACAGTAAACCAGTAAGAGTTGCCAGAAAGCAAGGTTTCACATCCCTAGAAATATACAGTTTATCTAGCATGTTTTGCGACCAATCAAAAGCATTCATTCCGAGATCCGGCATTGTACTTTAGGCTTGTAGGTAAGATATTGATCTGGCAAAGATGGATTAGCCCGGGATTAGCACATATACAATAGCAAGGGTCTTGAGCTGATGACAACATGCTTTGCAATTTTTGGTAAATGCTGGCAGTAATGTCAGCCTCCTTTTTCCAGACATTGCCACGAACTGCCACCCTGCCCCCCCCCAAACATGTTGGGTTGAGCATTTGCAGTATACATCCCCGTTGGGACATACCCACCAAGTATGGGCCGGAAGACTATGGCTGGCCATGCATTTTATTATGCTCTTTGACTATGGGGGCTGATAGTTTGCATAAGGTAGGGGACGACCGTTGACATTTTGTTATCAGGGTTTCAGGGTGACACAAAAGGTCCAAAGTCATACAGGTCAATTTCTGTAGAAATGCCCTATGATCACCAATTTGTTCAAAAGGACCACACTCCTGACCATAGCACAGAACAAATCTGAGG